>WQNJ02000060.1:464295-581795 GCA_016584745.2 Phylloscopus trochilus trochilus
TTTGGGGTTTAGGGTTTGGGGGATTTGGGGTTTGGGGGATTTGGGGTTTGGGGGATTTGGGGTTTGGGGGATTTGGGGGATTTGGGGTATGGGGGATTTGGGGTTTGGGGTTTGGGGGATTTGGGGTTTGGGGGATTTGGGTTTGGAGAATGGGGGGTTTGGGGGATTTGGGGTTTGGGGGATTTGGGGGATTTGGGGTTTGGGGGATTTGGGATTTGGGGGATTTGGGATTTGGGGGATTTGGGGGTGGGGAAGATCGTGGATGGGGGTTTGGGGGTGGGGGTTTGGGGTGTCCCGGCACTGGTGTCACCTGTCTGTCTGTCTGTCCGTCTGTCCCTGCACCGGGTGTCACCTGTCTGTCTGTCTGTCTGTCCCTGCACTGTGTCACCTGTCTGTCTGTCTGTCTGTCCCCGCACTGGTGTCACCTGTCCATCCCTGCACTGGTGTCACCTGTCTGTCTGTCTGTCTGTCCCTGCACTGGTGTCACCTGTCTGTCCCCACACTGGTGTCACCTGTCTGTCTGTCTGTCCGTCTGTCCCCGCAGATGTCACCCCCCGAGCCCCGGAGGAGCAGTTCCGGTTCCAATCCCAGCAGCAATCCCAGCAGGAAACCGTCCTGGCCCCCACCCCAGGTGGGTGACAGCCCCAGGGGTGGGTGACAGCCCCCCCAGGATGGGTGACAGCCCCCCCGGGGGTGGGTGACAGCCCCAGGGGTGGGTGACAGCCCCCCCAGGATGGGTGACAGCCCCCCCGGGGGGTGGGTGACAGCCCCAGGGGCGGGTGACAGCCCCCCAGGATGGGTGACAGCCCCAGGGTGGGTGACAGCCCCCCAGGATGGGTGACAGCCCCAGGGTGGGTGACAGCCCCCCCCGGGGTGGGTGACAGCCCCAGGGTGGGTGACAGCCCCCGAGGGGTGGGTGACAGCCCCAGGATGGGTGACAGCCCCCCAGGGTGGGTGACAGCCCCCCAGGATGGGTGACAGCCCCAGGGTGGGTGACAGCCCCCCCAGGGTGGGTGACAGCCCCCCCAGGGGTGGGTGACAGCCCCTCAGGATGGGTGACAGCCCCCCAGGGTGGGTGACAGCCCCCAGGGGTGGGTGACAGCCCCAGGGGTGGGTGACAGCCCCCCCAGGGTGGGTGACAGCCCCAGGGGTGGGGTGACAGCCCTGAAATCCATGGAAAGGGCGGGGAGGGGCTCCTGCCACATCCTGAAACTCCCTCCCCCTGTCCCTCTGTCCCTCTGTCCCTCTGTCCCTCTGTCCCTCTGTCCCCCTGTCCCCCTGTCCCTCTGTCCCTCTGTCCCCCTGTCCCCCTGTCCCTCTGTCCCTCTGTCCCTCTGTCCCCTCTGTCCCCTCTGTCCCCCCTCAGCCGCAGTGCCTGAGACAGAGCCCACGGAGCCGGGGGCCGCTCGGTGAGTGCTGATCCCATCCCGATCCATCCCGATCCCATCCCGATCCCTCGATCCATCCCTGATCCCATCCCGATCCCAACCCGATCCCATCCCGATCCCATCCCGATCCCATCCCGATCCCCAATCCCCGATCACCGATCCCAACCCGATCCCAACCCGATCCCATCCCGATCCCAACCCGATCCCATCCCGATCCCATCCCGATCCCATCCCGATCCCCAATCCCCGATCACCGATCCCATCCCGATCCCATCCCTGATCCCCGATCCCCAATCCCCATTCCCCAATCCCTGATCCCCAATCCCCGATCCCCGATCCCATCCCTGATCCCATCCCCGATCCCTGATCCCCGATCCCCGATCCCCGATCCCATCCCTGATCCCCAATCCCTGATCCCATCCCCAATCCCATCCCTGATCCCATCCCCGATCCCATCCCTGATCCCATCCCTGATCCCTGATCCCCGATCCCATCCCCGATCCCCAATCCCCAATCCCATCCCTGATCCCATCCCGATCCCATCCCGATCCCATCCCTGATCCCACCCCCGATCCATCCCGATCCCATCCCTGATCCCCGATCCCACCCCTGATCCATCCCTGATCCCACCCCTAATCCCATCCTGATCCCATCCCTGATCCCCAATCCCTGATCCCCGATCCCCAATCCCGATCCCCAATCCCGATCCCCAATCCCCGATCCCCTGCACGGCTCCGCCCGCCCTCTGCCCCCAGAGCGGGGCTGAGCTGCTGGGGAGGCGACAGCCAGGCCGGGCAGGTGACACTCGGGACAGGTGACAATCGGGACAGGTGACACTCAGGGCAGGTGACACTCGGGACAGGTGACACTCGGGGCAGGTGACACTCGGGACAGGTGACACTCGGGGCAGGTGGCAATCAGGGCAGGTGGCACTCGGGACAGGTGACACTCAGGACAGGTGGCACTCGGGGCAGGTGACACTTGGGGCAGGAGACACTCGGGACAGGTGACAGAGCAGGTGACACTCGGACAGGTGACACTCGGGACAGGTGACAGCTGGACAGCTGACACTTGAGGCAGGTGACAGGTGACACTCGGGACAGGAGACACTGGGGGACAGGTGACAGAGCAGGTGACACTCGGGGCAGGTGGCACGCGGGGCAGGTGACAGGTGACACTCAGAACAGGTGACAATTGGGGCAGGTGACAGGTGGCACTCAGGACAGGTGACACTGGCAGTGCAGGTGACAATCGGGACAGGTGACAGTCGGACAGGTGACACTCAGGCAGGACAGGTGACACTGGGGGCAGGTGACACTGGGGGCAGGTGACACTGGGGGCCGGTGACAGGTGACAGGTGACACCGGGGCCGGTCCGTCCCCTGACCCCCGGTGTCCCCAGACTGCCGGGAGGAGCAGTACCCCTGCACGCGGCTCTACTCGGTGCACAAGCCCTGCAAGCAGTGCCTGAACGAGATCTGCTTCTACAGGTGAGGGGCGGGGCAGGGGGGACACGATCCCTGAGCCCCCCGGCGGGGGGGAACGATCCCTGAGCCCCACGGGGGTCCTGGGGACAATCCCTGATCCCTGTGTGGGGGGACACGATCCCTGAGCCCCCCGGCGGGGGGGAACGATCCCTGAGCCCCACGGGGGGTCCCGGGGACACCGCCTGATCCCTGCAGGGGTCACGGGAATGCTCCCTGATCCCTGCAGGGCGAATGGTCCCTGATCCCATCGAGGGAACTGCTCCCTGAGCCCCCCGGGGGTCCTGGGGATGATCCCTGACCCCCTCGGGGGTCCCGGGAACACCCCCTGATCCCCCCGGGGGGAACACCCCCTGATCCCTGTGGGGGGGGAACGCTCCCTGATCCCCGTGGGGGTCCCGGGAACACCCCCTGATCCAGGCGGGGAAGACGCTCCCTGATCCCCTGGGGGTCCCAGGGACACCACCTGATCCCTGCAGGGGGGGGAACGCTCCCTGATTCCCGCGGGGGCCCCGGGGACAATCCCTGATCCCCACGAGGGGAACACTCCCTGAGCCCCCCGGGGGTCCCGGGGGACAATCCCTGATCCCCACGAGGGGAACACTCCCTGAGCCCCCCGGGGGTCCCAGGGACAATCCCTGATCCCCACAGGGGTCCCGGGAACACTCCCTGAGCCCCCCGGGGGTCCTGGGGATGATCCCTGATCCCTGTGGGGGTCTCGGGAACACCCCCTGATCCCCCCGGGGGGAACACTCCCTGAGCCCCCCGGGGGGGTCCCCGGGAATGCTCCCTGATCCCTGTGGGGGGGAAACGCTCCCTGATCCCCACGGGGGTCCTGGGGACGATCCCTGATCTCTGTGGGGGTCCTGGGAACACTCCCTGATCCCTGCAGGGGGGGAAATGTTCCCTGAGCCCCCCGGGGGTCCTGGGAACGCTCCCTGAGCCCCCCGGGGGGGTCCCGGGAATGCTCCCCTGATCCCTGCGGGGGGAACGGTCCCTGATCCCCATCGAGGGAACTGCTCCCTGAGCCCCCCGGGGGTCCTGGGAACACCCCCTGATCCCCCGGGGGGAACGCCCCCTGACCCCCCCCGGGGGTCCTGAGAATGCTTCCTGATCCCTGTCGGGGGGAAATGCTCCCTGACCCGCCTGGGGGTCCTGGGGACGATCCCTGACCCCCGTGGGGGTCCCAGGAACACTCCCTGATCCCCCCGGAGGGAGCACCCCTTGATCCCTGTGGGGGTCCTGGGAACACCCCCTGATCCCCCGGGGGGAACGCTCCCTGAGCCCCCCGGGGGTCCCGGGGACAATCTCTGATCCCTGTGGGGGTCCCGGGAACGCTCCCTGACCCCCCCGGGGGGTCCCAGGGACGCTCCCTGATCCCTGTGGGGGTCCCGGGGACAATCCCTGATCCCCACGGGGGGGTCCTGGGGACAATCCCTGACCCCCGAGGGGGTCCCAGAGACACTCCCCGATCCCCCCGGGGGTCCCGGGGATGATCCCTGATCCTCCCGCGGGGGGAAACGCTCCCGGACCCCCACGGGGGTCCTGGGAATGCCCCCCCCTCACCTCACCTCACCTCACCCCCCCGTCCTTTCTGTCCCCCCCCACTCCCCAAACCCCCCCCAGCCTGCGGCGGGTGTACGTCATCAACAAGGAGATCTGCGTCCGCACCGTCTGTGCCCACGAGGAGCTGCTGCGAGGTGAGCGGGGGCGCCCCCAAAAATCCGGGGGGGTCCCCGGCAGGGTCAGCCCGCTCCCCAAATGGTGGGGAGGGAAAATCCCAAATCCTGTGGGGGTTGGAGCTGTGGGGAGCTCCAGGGAGGAGCTGTGGGGTGGGGCAGCAGTGGGGCAGCAATGGGGCGGCAATGGGGCGGTAATGGGGGCAGTAATGGGGCGGTAATGGGGCGGCAATGGGGCAGAAATGGGGCGGCAATGGGGCGGTAATGGGGCGGCAATGGGACAGAAATGGGGCAGAAATGGGGCGGCAATGGGGCAGTAATGGGGCAGTAATGGGGCAGAAATGGGGAGGCAATGGGGCAGCAATGGGGCGGCAATGGGGCGGAAATGGGGCGGCAATGGGGCAGCAATGGGGCGGCAATGGGCGGTAATGGGGCAGAAATGGGGCAGCAATGGGGCGGTAATGGGGCGGTAATGGGGCAGAAATGGGGCAGCAATGGGGCGGCAATGGGGCAGAAATGGGGGGGCAATGGGGCGGCAATGGGGCAGTAATGGTGGGGCAATGGGGCGGTAATGGGGCGGTAATGGGGCAGAAATGGGGCGGTAATGGGGCAGCAATAGAGAGGCAATGGGGCGGCAATGGGGCGGCAATGGGGCGGCGAGTGGGGGTCCCTCGGTGCTCCCAGAGCCCCGGACCCCGCTTTGGGCTGGGATCGGGCCAGGGCGGGGCCGGGGCTGGGGCGGGGCTGGGGCGGGGCCGGGCCGGGCCGGGCTGGGGCGGGGCTGGGGCGGGGCCGGGGCTGGGGCGGGGCCGGGGCTGGGGCGGGGCCGGGGCGGGGCCGGGGCGGGGCGGGGCGGGGCCGGGGCTGGGGCGGGGCCGGGGCGGGGCTGGGGCGGGGCCGGGGCTGGGGCGGGGCCGGGGCGGGGCCGGGGCGGGGCGGGGCGGTTCCCCGGCCGCTCCCCCGCCGTTATCCCGGGATAATCCATCCCTGGCTGCCCGCAGCCGACCTGTGCCGGGACAAGTTCTCCAAGTGCGGGGTGATGGCCACCAGCGGCCTCTGCCAGAGCCTGGGGGCTTCCTGCGCCCGCAGCTGCGGCGGCTGCTGAGCCCCGGGACCCCCGCTCCGGGACCCCCGCTCCGGGACCCCGGCCTGGCCTCGGGACCCCCGATCCGGGACCCCGGCCCCGCCCCGGGACCCCCGATCCGGGACCCCCGATCCGGGACCCCCGCTCCGGGACCCCGGCCCCGCCCCGGGACCCCCGATCCGGGACCCCCGATCCGGGACCCCGGCCCCGGGACCCCCGCTCCGGGACCCCGGCCTGGCCTCGGGACCCCCGATCCGGGACCCCGGCCCCGGGACCCCGGCCCCGCCTTGGGACCCCGGCCCCGGGACCCCGATCCCAACCCGGGAACCGGCCTCGGGACCCCGACCCCCGCTCCCTGGGACCCCGGCCCCGCTCCAGGGGCCCCGCTCCGGGACCCCAGCCCCGCTCCGGGACCCCCACTCCGGGACCCCGGCCCCGCCTTGGGACCCCGGCCCCGGGACCCCAATCCCAACCCGGGAACCGGCCTCGGGACCCCGACCCCGCCCCGGGACCCCGATCCCGCCCCGGGACCCCGATCCCGCTCCGGGACCCCGGCCCCCCCCCGGGACCCCGGCCCCGCTCCGGGACCCCCGCTCCGGGATCCTGGCCCCGCTCCGGGACCCCCGATTCGGGACCCCGGCCCCGCCTTGGGAACCCGGCCCCGGGACCCCAATCCCAACCCGGGAACCGGCCTCGGAACCCCGACCCCGCCCCGGGACCCCGATCCCGCTCCGGGACCCCCGCTCCGGGATCCTGGCCCCGCTCCGGGACCCCGGCCCCGCTCCGGGACCCCAATCCCACTCCGGGACCCCGGCCCCGCTCCGGGACCCCCGCTCCGGGACCCCGACCCCGCTCCCGATCCCGCCCCGGGACCCCCGCCCCCGGGACCCCTGCCCCGCTCCGGGACCCCGATCCCACTCCGGGACCCCGGCCCTGCCCCGGGACCCCGATCCCACTCCGGGACCCCGGCCCTGCCCCGGGACCCCGGCCCCGCCCTGGGACCCCCGGCCCGGGACCCCAGCCCCGGGACCCCGGCCCCGCTCCCGATCCCACCCCGGGACCCCGATCCCAACCCGGGAACCGGCCTCGGGACCCCCGCCCCGCTCCGGGACTCCCGCTCCGGGACACCCACCCCCGGGACCCCGGCCCCGCTCCGGGACCCCCGCTCCGGGACCCCGATCCCACTCCGGGCCCCCGCCCCGCTCCGGGACCCCCGCCCCGGGACCCCGGCCCCGCTCCCGGCCCCGCTCCGGCCCCGCCCCGCGCCGCCGGAGACCCCGTGCATGAACGAGCAGCTTCCCGAATTCCCGGAATTCCTCTTCTTTTTGTGCACATAGTAATTAAAACAGTGGGGGGGTTTATTAATTACTCTGGGGTCTCTCTCCGTTCCTCGGGCGCTGCGCGGAGGGAGCGGGAGCGGCCCGGCCCGGATTGATCCCAAATTTTGGGTTTCTGACTCCTTCCTTTGGGATCGTTCCCAAATTTTGGGGGTCCTGGCTCCTTCCTTTGGGATTGTTCCCAAATTTTTGGGTTTCTGACTCCTTCCTTTGGGATTATTCCCAAATTTTGGGGCTCCCAGCTCCTTCCTTTGGGATTATTCCCAAATTTTGGGTTTCTGACTCCTTCCTTTTGGGATTATCCCCTATTTTTGTTCTCCCAGCTCCTTCCTTTGGGATTATTCCCAATTTTGGGCTCCCAGCTCCTTCCTTTGGGATCATTCCCAAATTTTGGGGCTCCCAGCTCCTTCCTTTGGGATTATTCCCAAATTTTTGAGTTTCTGACTCCTTCCTTTGGGATCATTCCCAAATTTTGGGGCTCCTGGCTCCTTCCTTTGGGATTATTCCCAAATTTTGGGCTCCTGGCTCTTTCCTTTCGGGATTATTCCCAAATTTTTGGGTTTCTGACTCCTTCCTTTGGGATCATTCCCAGTTGTGGGGTTTCTCTGAGGATCTGAAGGATCCCCAGCCCCACACACGGTGGGTGCCGTGGTTTGGGGTGCTTTGGGGCAGTTTGGGGCAGTTTGGGGTGGTTTGGGGTGTAAAACATTAATTAATCGATTATTAATTAATTAGGGGACCTAATCCAACCCAGCCCGGAGCTGGGCATTCCCAAAACACCAAGAAATCCCTCAGAATTCCCAGGTTGGAATTTCCAGGTTTATTCCCGAGGGGGGGGTGGTCAGAGCCAGCACCTCTCTTCCTTCCCAATAAAAACCCCCCAAAAATTCCCTACAAAAAGCCCCCGAGATCCTAAAAATTCCCTAAAAAAACCCCCGAGATCCTAAAAATTCCCTACAAAAAAACCCCCGAGATCCTAAAAATTCCCTACAAAAACCCCGAGTTCCTAAAAATTCCCTACAAAAAAAAAGCCCAGGTGCCAAAAATTCCCTACAAAAACCCTGCTAGTTCCTAAAAAAATTCCTTCAAAAACCATAAAAATCGTTCAAAAATCACAAAAAAATTCCTTCAAAAGCCACAAAAATTCCTTCAAAAACCACAAAAAAATCCTTCAAAAATCACAAAAAAATTCCTTCAAAAACCATAAAAAAAATTCCTTCAAAAATCACAAAAATTCCGTCAAAAACCATAAAAATCGTTCGAAAATCACAAAAAATTCCTTCAAAAACCACAAAAATTCCTTCAAAACCCATAAAAATCGTTCAAAAATCACAAAAATTCCTTCAAAAACCACAAAAAAATCCTTCAAAAAAACCCCAAAAAATTCCTTCAAAAATCACAAAAAAATCCTTCAAAAATCACAAAAAAGATCCTTCAAAAACCACAAAAAATTCCTTCAAAAATCACAAAAAATCCTTCAAAAACCCCCAAAAATCCTTAAAAAAACCCCAAAAAAGCCAATTTTTTTGTTAGAAAAAGGGGGGAAATCAGGCCGGGGTGAGGGCAGGGCCCGGAAAGGTGGAAGGGAACAGATCAGCCGAGTTAAATCCGATTTAAAACGGGAACATTTTCACTTTTGAGTGAAAAACCGCAACAGGAGAAGGGGAGAGGCGTCCCCGTGGTCCCGGATTTTATCAGAAATTCCGGCGGCTGGCGGGAAAAACGCGGCGTTTTCCTGGGGAAAAGGGAACGGGGAGGCAAAAACCGCTGCGGGGTTTGGGGTCGGGGATGGGAATGGGAATGGATCCCCCCCGGCCCGGAGCTCCGCTGTGGATTTTGGGGTCGGGGATGGGATCCGGGATGGGAATGGATCCCCCCAGCCCGGAGCTTCTTTGGGATCGGGGATGGGGGATGGATCCTCCCAGCCCCGAGCTCCTCCCGGTTCCGCTGCAGGGTTTTGGGATCGGGGATCGGGGATCGGGGATGGGGATGGATCCTCCCAGCCCCGAGCTCCTCCCGGTTCCGCTGCGGGGTTTGGGGTCAGGGATTGGGGATGGATCCTCCCGACCCGGAGCTCCCCTGCGGGGTTTTGGGGTCGGGAATGGGTCAGGGATGGATCCCCCCAGCCTGGAGCTCCGCTGTGGGTTTTGGGATCGGGGATGGGGATGGATCCCCCCGGCCCGGAGCTCCTTTGGGATCGGGGATGGGGATGGATCCCCCCGGCCCGGAGCTCCTTTGGGATCGGGGATGGGGATGGATCCTCCCGGCCCGGAGCTCCTCCCTGCTCCACTGCGGGGTTTGGGATCGGGGATGGGGGATGGATCCCCCCGACCCGGAGCTCCTCCCGGCTCCGCTGCGGGGTTTGGGATCGGGGATGCGGATGGATCCCCCCAGCCCGGAGCTGCTTTGGGGTCGGGGATGGGGGATGGGGATGGATCCCCCCATCCCGGAGCTCCTCCTGGCTCCGCTGCGGGGTTTTGGGGTCGGGGATGGGGATGGATCCCCCCGGCCTGGAGCTCCATTGTGGGTTTTGGGGTCGGGGATGGGTTGGGGATGGGGATGGATCCCCCCGGCCCGGAGCTCCTCCCGGCCCCGCTGAAGGGTTTTGGGGTCTGGGATGGGGGATGAATCCTCCCGGCCCGGAGCTCCTTTGGGGTCGGGGATGGGGATGGATCCTCCCAGCCCGGAGCTCCTCCTGGATCCACTGCGGGGTTTTGGGGTCGGGGATGGGGATGGATCCTCCCAGCCCCAAGCTCTTCCCGGTTCCGCTGTGGGGTTTTTGGGATCGGGGATGGGGATGGATCCCCCTGGCCCGGAGCTCCTTTGGGATCGGGGATGGGGATGGATCCTCCCGGCCCGGAGCTCCTTTGGGATCGGGGATGGGGATGGATCCTCCCGGCCCGGAGCTCCGCCCGGCCCCGCTGCAGGGTTTGGGGTCGGGGTTTGGGATCGGGGATGGGGATCGGGAATGGATCCTCCCAGCCCGGAGCTCCTCCCGGCCCCCCTGCGGGGTTTTGGGGTCGGGGATGGATCCCGCTGGTCCCTGAGCGGGGCCGGGCCCGGCGGGATGGATTCCCGGCATTCCCGGGAGGATTCCCTAAGTCCCGCCGGGATGTCGCTGCAGCTCCTGCTCCTTGAGCAGCGCGATCTGCGGGAGGGAGGGAGGGAGGGGAGGCTGTGGGGCCGGGCGTGTCCCCGTGTCCCCTCCCCGGGCCGTGTCCCCGTGTCCTCCGGCTGTCCCCGTGTCCCCTCCCCGGGCCGTGTCCCCGTGTCCCCCCCCGGAGCTGTCCCCGTGTCCCCTCCCCGGGCCGTGTCCCCGTGTCCCCCGGCTGTCCCCGTGTCACCCCCCGAGCTGTCCCTGTGTCCCCGTGTCCCCCTGGCCTGTCCCCGTGTCACCCCCCGGCTGTCCCTGTGTCCCCCCCGGCTGTCCCCGTGTCCCCCCGGCTGTCCCCGTGTCCCCCCGGGCTGTCCCCGTGTCCCCTCCCCGGGCCGTGTCCCTGTGTCCCCTCCCCGGGCCGTGTCCCCGTGTCCCCGTGTCCCCCGGGGCTGTCCCCGTGTCCCCCCCGGAGCTGTCCCCGTGTCCCCCTGGCCTGTCCCCGTGGCTCCCCCAGAGCTGTCCCCGTGTCCCCGTGTCCCCTCCTCGGGCCGTGTCCCCGTGTCCCCGCGTCCCCCCGAGCTGTTCCCGTGTCCCCACCCGGACTCTCTCCGTGTCCCCCTAGGCTATCCCGGTGTCCCTGGGCTGTCCCCGTGTCCCCCCCGGAGCTGTCCCCGTGTCCCCCCCGGCTGTCCCCGTGTCCCCCTGGCCTGTCCCCGTGTCCCTCCGGGCTGTCCCCGTGTCCCACCCGGCTGTCCCCGTCTCCCCCCTGACCGTGTCCCCTTGTCCCCCCCGAGCTGTCCCCGTGTCCCCTGGCCTGTCCCCGTGTCACCGTGTACCCCTGGCCTGTCCCCGTGTCCCCCTGGCCTGTCCCCATGTCCCCGTGTCCCCCTGGGCTCTCCCCGTGTCCCCCCCGAGCTGTCCCCGTGTCCCCCTGGCCTGTCCCCGTGTCCCCGAGCTGTCCCCGTGTCCCCCCAGCTGTCCCCGTGTCCCCGTGTCCCCTCACCTGCCCCTCCAGGCCGCCGCGGCCGAGCCGGAGCCGCTCCAGCTCCCGCTCCAGCTCCCGCTGCAGCTCCGCGGGGAGCGGCCGCGCCCGGAGCTCCAGCGCCGACACCTGGGCCTGGTGGGGATGGGGGTCAGGGGGGACCCCGGCCCAGGGATCGGGAACGGCCCCAGGGATCGGGATCGGGATCGGCCCCAGGGATCGGGATCGGCCCCAGGGATCGGGATCGGCCCCAGGGATCGGGACGAATGCCATGGATTGGGATCGGCCCCATGGATCGGGATCGGGATCAGCCCCATGGATCGGGATCAGCCCCACCCCATGGATCAGGATCAACCCCATGGATCAACCCCACCCCATGGATCAGGATCAGCCCCATGGATCGGGATCAACCCCATGGATTGGGATCGGGATTGGCCCCATGGATCAGGATCAGCCCCAGGGATCGGGATCAATGCCATGGATCGGGATCAACCCCAGGGATCGGGATCAACCCCATGGATCGGGATCGGCCCCATGGATCGGGATCAACCCCATGGATCGGGATCAGCCCCATGGATCAGGATCGGCCCCATGGATCAGGATCAGCCCCATGGATCGGGATCTGCCCAGGCCCCGCCCCATGGATCGGGATTGGCCCCATGGATCGGGATCAGCCCCACCCCATGGATCAGGATCAGCCCCAGCCCATGGATCGGGATCGGCCCCATGGATCAGGATCAGCCCCATGGATCGGGATCGGCCCCACCCCGTGGATCAGCCCCAGCCCATGGATCGGGATCAGCCCCAGGGATCGGGATCAGCCCCATGGATCGGGATCGGCCCCATGGATCGGGATCAACCCCATGGATCGGGATCGGCCCCACCCCGTGGATCAGCCTCAGCCCATGGATCGGGATCAGCCCCAGGGATCGGGATCAACCCCAGGGATCGGGATCGGCCCCAGGGATCGGGATCGGCCCCAGGGATCGGGATCAATGCCATGGATCGGGATCAATGCCATGGATCGGGATCGGGATCAGCCCCATGGATCAGGATCAATGCCATGGATCGGGATCAGCCCCATGGATCGGGATCAGCCCCAGGGATCGGGATCAGCCCCATGGATTGTGATCAATGCCACAGATCGGGATTGGCCCCATGGATCGGGATCGGCCCCAGGGATCGGGATCAACCCCATGGATCGGGATCGGCCCCATGGATCGGGATCAACCCCATGGATTGGGATCGGCCCCATGGATCGGGATCAACCCCATGGATTGGGATCGGCCCCATGGATCGGGATCGGCCCCACCCCATGGATCGGGGTCAGCCCCATGGATCAGGATCAGCCCCGGCCCCGCCCCATGGATCGGGATCGGCCCCATGGATCGGGATCAGTCCCACCCCATGGATTGGGATCAGCCCCATGGATCAGGATCGGCCCCATGGATCGGGATCGGCCCCATGGATCAACCCCGCCCCATGGATCGGGATCAGCCCCAGCCCATGGATGGGGATTGGCCCCATGGATCGGGATCAGCCCCATCCCCACCCCATGGATCGGGATCGGCCCCATCCCCACCCCACGGACCGGGATCTCCCGGGGCAGGGACGCACCCGCAGCACCCGGATGCGTTTCCGAGCCTCCTCCAGCTCCCGCTCGGCCGAGCCCGCGGGGGGGTCCGGGCTCGCCGGGAGCGGCGCGGGTCCCACCGGGGTGGGGGGCTCCGGCTGCTGCCGGGACAGGCGGGGAAACAAACACGGGTCAGAGTGGGGCAAACACGGGTCAGAGTGGGGCAAACACGGGTCAGAGTGGGATAAACACGGGTCAAAGTGGGGCAAACACGGGTCAAAATGGGGTAAGCACGGGTCAAAGTGGGGCAAACACGGGTCAAAATGGGGTAAGCACGGGTCAGAGTGGGATAAACACGGGTCAGAGTGGGGCAAACACGGGTCAGAGTGGGGCAAACACGGGTCAGAGTGGGGCAAACACGGGTCAGAGTGGGATAAACACGGGTCAGAGTGGGGCAAACACGGGTCAGAGTGGGGGAAACACGGGTCAGAGTGGGATAAACACGGGTCAGAGTGGGGCAAACACGGGTCAGAGTGGGGCAAACACGGGTCAGAGTGGGGCAAACACGGGTCAAAGTGGGATAAACACGGGTCAGAGTGGGGGAAACATGGGTCAAAGTGGGGTGAACACGGGTCAGAGTGGGATAAACACGGGTCAAAGTGGGGTAAGCACGGGTCAAAGTGGGGCAAACACGGGTCAGAGTGGGGTAAGCACGGGTCAGAGTGGGGCAAACACGGGTCAAAGTGGGGTGAACACGGGTCAGAGTGGGGTAAGCACGGGTCAAAGTGGGGCAAACACGGGTCAGAGTGGGGGAAACACAGGTCAAAGTGGGGCAAACACGGGTCAAAGTGGGGCAAACACGGGTCAGAGTGGGGTAAGCACGGGTCAAAGTGGGGTAAGCACGGGTCAAAGTGGGGCAAACACGGGTCAGAGTGGGGTAAGCACGGGTCAGAGTGGGGCAAACACGGGTCAGAGTGGGATAAACACGGGTCAGAGTGGGGGAAACACGGGTCAGAGTGGGGGAAACATGGGTCAGAGTGGGGCAAACACGGGTCAGAGTGGGGCAAACACGGGTCAGAGTGGGGCAAACACGGGTCAAAGTGGGGCAAACACGGGTCAGAGTGGGGGAAACACGGGTCAAAGTGGGGTGAACACGGGTCAGAGTGGGATAAACACGGGTCAGAGTGGGGGAAACACGGGTCAAAGTGGGGCAAACACGGGTCAAAGTGGGGTGAACACGGGTCAGAGTGGGGCAAACACGGGTCAGAGTGGGATAAACACGGGTCAGAATGGGGTGAACACGGGTCAGAGTGGGGCAAACACGGGTCAGAGTGGGGCAAACACGGGTCAGAGTGGGGGAAACACGGGTCAAAGTGGGGCAAACACGGGTCAGAGTGGGGTGAACACGGGTCAGAGTGGGGCAAACACGGGTCAGAGTGGGGCAAACACGGGTCAGAGTGGGATAAACACGGGTCAGAGTGGGGCAAACACGGGTCAGAGTGGGATAAACATGGGCCAAAGTGGGATAAACACGGGCCAAAGTGGGGTGAACATGGGTCAGAGTGGGATAAACACGGGTCAGAGTGGGGCAAACACGGGTCAGAGTGGGATAAACACGGGTCAGAGTGGGGCAAACACGGGTCAAAGTGGGGCAAACACGGGTCAGAGTGGGGCAAACACGGGTCAAAGTGGGGCAAACACGGGTCAGAGTGGGGCAAACACGGGTCAGAGTGGGGCAAACACGGGTCAAAGTGGGGCAAACACGGGTCAGAGTGGGATAAACACGGGTCAAAGTGGGGCAAACACGGGTCAAAGTTGGGCAAACACGGGTCAGAGTGGGGCAAACACGGGTCAAAGTGGGGCAAACACGGGTCAGAGTGGGATAAACACGGGTCAAAGTGGGGCAAACACGGGTCAAAGTGGGGCAAACACGGGTCAGAGTGGGGCAAGCACGGGTCAGAGTGGGGCAAACACGGGTCAAAGTGGGGCAAACACGGGTCAGAGTGGGGCAAACACGGGTCAGAGTGGGATAAACACGGGTCAGAGTGGGGGAAACACGGGTCAGAGTGGGGCAAACACGGGTCAGAGTGGGATAAACACGGGTCAGAGTGGGGCAAACACGGGTCAGAGTGGGGTGAACACGGGTCAAAGTGGGGTGAACACGGGTCAGAGTGGGGTGAACACGGGTCAAAGTGGGGGAAACACGGGTCAGAGTGGGGCAAACACGGGTCAGAGTGGGGCAAACACGGGTTAAAGTGGAGGAAACACGGGTCAGAGTGGGGCAAACATGGGTCAGAGTGGGGTAAACACGGGCCAAAGTGGATAAACACGGGTCAAAGTGGGATAAACACGGGCCAAAGTGGGATAAACACGGGTCAGAGTGGGATAAACACGGGTCAAAGTGCAGAGAGAAACAGAAATAAACCCAAACCCACATCAGCCTCAAAGGTGGATATTGAAACAGAGATCCGTGCCCCAACACAGAATCAGATAATTGGATGTTACCATATGGATATGAGACGCTAATTAGATAATTAACTAATTAGATAATTAACTCGCCCATAAGGGTGCAGGGCTCTTGGCGGGGGGGATCCACAGGGTCCTGTCTGGGGTCAAAAGTCAGAGAATTTGGGGTGCGGCCGCCCTCACCTCCTGCTGCCGGTCCTGGGAGGGCTCCGGCGGCGTCCCCTGTTCCGGCGGCATTGCTGGCTCCCGGAGCGTTCCCGGATCCTGGAGCGTCCCCAGATCCTGGAGCGTTCCCGGCTCCCGGAGCATCTCAGGATCCCGCAGCATTCCCGGCTCCCGCAGCGTCCCCAGATCCTGGAGTGTCCCCAGATCCTGGAGCATTCCCGGCTCCTGGAGCGTTCCCAGCTCCCGCAGCGTTCCCGGCTCCCGGAGCATTCCCGGCTCCCGGAGCATCTCAGGATCCCGCAGCGTTCCCAGATCCCGGAACATTCCCGGCTCCCGGAACATTCCCGGCTCCCGCAGCGTTCCCGGATCCCGGAGCATTCCCGGCTCCCGGAGCATTCCCGGCTCCCGCAGCATTCCCAGCTCCCGCAGCGTTCCCAGCTCCCGGAGCATCCCCAGATCCCGCAGCATCTCCGGATCCCGGAGCATTCCCGGCTCCCGCAGCGTTCCCGGCTCCCGCAGCATTCCCGGCTCCCGCAGCGTTCCCAGATCCTGGAGCGTTCCCGGCTCCCGCAGCATCTCCAGATCCCGGAGCATTCCCAGCTCCCGCTGCTCCCGCAGCTGCTCCCGCAGCGCTCCCTTCTCCCGCCGCGCCTCCGCCAGCGCCCGCCGAGCCTCCTCCAGCCCCTCCTGGGACACCGGGGTGGGGGGACAAGCGGGACAGACCCGTGACAGCCCGGGACAGACCCGGGACAGCGGGACAGACCCGGGACAGCGGGACAGAGCCGTGACAGCCCGGGACAGACCCGTGACAGCCCGGGACAGCCCGGGACAGACCCGGGACACCCCCGGGACAGCCCCGGGACAGCCCGGGACAGCGGGACAGACCCGGGACAGACCCGGGACATCCCCAGGACATCCACCGGACACACCCGTGACAGCCCGGGACAGCCCCGGGACAGCGGGACAGACCCGGGACAGCCCCGTGACAGCCCGGGACAGACTGGGGACAGACCCGGGACAGACCCGGGACAGCGGGACAGCCCCGGGACAGCCCGGGACAGCCCCAGGACATCCACCGTACACACCCGGGACAGCCCGGGACAGCCCCGGGACAGACCGGGGACAGCGGGACAGACCCGGGACAACCTCGTGACAGACCCGGGACATCCCTGAGACACCCCCGGGACACCCCCTGGACATCCCCAGGACAGACCCGGGACAGACCCGGGACAGGCCGGAGGCTCGGGGGGACCGGGACTGGGTCCGAGGAGAACCGGGACAGAATTCCCGGGAACTGGGGGAGCTGGGAACGGGTTCGGGGGGTAACTGGAAGGGGGTTTGGGGGGCAACTGGGAGTACTGGGAAAGGGGAACGGGGGGTGGGGAGCTGCCGGGGGGGGTCGGGGGGGAGAGGGAGGAGTTCCAGTGGGAACTGGGGGCACTGGGAGGGGTTCAGGGGGAACTGGGGGCACTGGGAGGGGTTCAGGGAACTGGGAGCACTGGGAGGGGTTCGGGAGGAGCCCGGGGCACTGGGAGGAACTGGGAGCACTGGGAGGGGTTTGAGAGGAACTGGGGGCACTGGGAGGAACTGGGAGCACTGGGAGGGGTTTGGGAGGGGCCCGGGGCACTGGGAGGAACTGGGAGGAACTGGGAGCACTGGGAGGGGTTCGGGAGGGTCCGGGGGCACCGGGAGGGGTTCGGGAGGAACTGGGAGCACTGGGAGGGGTTCGGGAGGGGTTCGGGAGGAGCCCGGGGCACTGGGAGGAACTGGGAGCACTGGGAGGGGTTTGAGAGGAACTGGGGGCACTGGGAGGGGTTCGGGAGGGGTTCGGGAGGGTCCGGGACACTGGGAGGGGTTCGGGAGGGGTTCGGGAGGGTCCCGGGGCACCGGGAGGGGTTCGGGAGGGCCCGGGGCACCGGGAGCGGTTCCGGTCCCACCTGCAGCAGCCGCCGGTCCGCCTCGCCGGCCGCCAGCGCGTTCTGCAGCTGCAGGAGCCGCTCCTGGAGCCGGGAACCGTCCGGAGCTTCCCCGCGGGAGCCGCTCCCCGAGCGGGGCCGCGCCTGGGCCTGGGCCTGGGCCAGCTGCGGGAACCGGGGGCGTCAGCGGGGCTGGGGGGGCTGGGGAGGGGGCTAGGGGGGACTGGGGGGGCTGGGGAGGGGGCTCAGGGGGAATTGGGGGGACTGGGGAGGGGGCTCAGGGGAATTGGGGGGGCTGGGGAGGGGGCTCAGGGGGGATTGGGGGGGCTGGGGAGGGGGCTCAGGGGGGATTGGGGGGACTGGGGAGGGGGCTCAGGGGAATTGGGGGGGCTGGGGAGGGGGCTCAGGGGGGATTGGGGGGGCTGGGGAGGGGGCTCAGGGGAATTGGGGGGGCTGGGGAGGGGGCTCAGGGGGGATTGGGGGGACTGGGGAGGGGGCTCAGGGGGGATTGGGGGGGCTGGGGAGGGGGCTCAGGGGGAACTGGGGGGGCTCAGGGGGGATTGGAGGGGCTGGGGAGGGGGCTCAGGGGAATTGGGGGTGCTGGGGAGGGGGCTCAGGGGGAACTGGGGGGGCTCAGGGGAGATTGGGGGGGCTGGGGAGGGGGCTCAGGGGGAACTGGGGGGGCTCAGGGGGAATTGGGGGGACTGGGGGGACTGGGGAGGGGGCTCAGGGGGGATTGGGGGGGCTCAGGGGGAATTGGGAGGACTGGGGAGGAGGCTCAGGGGAACTGGGGGGGGCTCAGGGGGAACTGGGGGGACTGGGGAGGGGGCTCAGGGGGGATTGGGGGGGCTCAGGGGGAATTGGGAGGACTGGGGAGGGGGCTCAGGGGAACTGGGGGGACTGGGGAGGGGGCTCAGGGGAATTGGGGGGACTGGGGAGGGGGCTCAGGGGAACTGGGGGGACTGGGGAGGGGGCTCAGGGGAATTGGGGGGACTGAGAGGGGTTTTGAGGAACTGGGAAGAACCGGGGTGGGATCCCTGGGGGGAGCTGGGAGGGGTTCAGGTGGAGCTGGGGATTCTGGGGAGGGGTTCAGGGGGAACTGGGGGGACTGGGAAAGGGCTCAGGGGAATTGGGGGGACTGAGAGGGGTTTTGGGGGAACTGGGAGGGGTTTTGGGGGAACTGGGAGCAACTGGGGTGGGATCAAGGGGGAGCCGGGAGGGGGCTCAGGGGGAACTGGGGGGAGGTTCAGGGAGAAAGAGAGGAACTGGGAGGGGATTCAGGGGGACCTCTGGGACTGGGAGAGGTTTTGGGGGAACTGGGAGAGGGCTCAGGGGGAACTGGGGGGACTGGAGAGGGGTTCAGGGGGGACTGGGGGGACTGGGTGAGTGCTCAGGATGAACTCGGAGGAATTGGGAGGGGATTCAGGGGGAACTCTGGGACTGGGAGAGGTTTTGGGGGAACTGGGAGAGGGCTTAGGGGGAACTGGGGGGACTGGGGAGGGGTTCAGGGGGAACTGGGGGGACTGGGAGGGGTTTTGGGGGAACTGAGAAGAACCGGGGTGGGATCCAGGGGGAGCTGGGAGGGGTTCAGGTGGAGCTGGGGATTCTGGGGAGGGGTTCAGGGGGAACTGGGAAGAACCGGGGAGGGGGTTCGGGAGGCGGGGAACCGCGGGGCCGGACCGATGCACAGCCGATCCAGGCGCCAGGATCGGTCCCGGTGTCGGTCCCGGTGCCGGTCCCGGTGCCGGTCCAGGCGCCGGTGCCGGTGTCGGTGCCGGTCCCAGTGCCGGTCCCGGTCCCGGTGCCAGTGCCGGTCCCGGCGCCGGTGCCGGTGTCGGTCCCGGTGCCGGTCCCGGTGTCGGTCCCGGTGCCGGTCCCGGTGCCGGTGCCGGTACCTGCTTGCGGAGCTGCTCCGCCCGCTCCCGCTCCTCCCGCGCCTCCGCGTCCCGCTGGGCCAGCTCCCGGCGGGCCCGGGCCAGCTCGGCCTGCAGGCGGGAGCCGCGGCTCTGGGACAGCTCCAGCCGCCGCCGCGCCTCCCGCAGCGCGCCCGCCTGATCCTGCGGGAACGGGAACGGGAACGGGAATGGGAACGGGAACGGCGGCGTGGGGCCGGGATGGACCGGGATGGGATGGGATGGGCCGGGATGGACCGGGATGGGACGGGATGGGCCGGGATGGGACGGGATGGACCGGGATGGGCCGGGATGGGACGGGATGGGCCGGGATGGGACGGGATCGCCCGGGATGGGCCGGGATGGGCCGGGATGGGCCGGGATGGGCTGGGATGGGCTGGGATGGGCTGGGATGGGCCGGGATGGACCGGGATGGGCTGGGATGGGCCGGGATGGGACGGGATGGGCCGGGATGGGCCGGGATGGGACGGGATGGACCGGGATGGGCCGGGAGGGGCCGGGATGGGCCGGGATGGGACGGGATGGGACGGGATGGGCTGGGATGGGCCGGGATGGGACGGGATGGGCCGGGATCACCCGGGATGGGCCGGGATGGGACGGGATCGCCCGGGCCGCTGCACGTCCCTGCCACGGGGCTGCCCGGCATTCCCAGCTGGGCTGGGCTATCCCACATTCCCGGCTGGATTATCCCACATTCCCACCTGGATTATCCCGCATTCCCACCTGGATTATCCCACATTCCCGCCTGGATTATCTCACATTCCCACCTGGGCTATTCCACATTCCCGCCTGGATTATCCCACATTCCCACCTGGGCTATTCCACATTCCCACCTGGGCTATTCCACATTCCCGCCTGGATTATCCCACATTCCCACCTGGATTATCCCACATTCCCAGCTGGGCTATCCCACATTCCCGGCTGGATTATCCCACATTCCCGCCTGGATTATCCCACATTCCCACCTGGATTATCCCACATCCCCACCTGGATTATCCCCCATTCCCATCCGGAATCCCCTCATTCCCTGAGGAATCCCCCCATTCCCATCCGGACCCCCACCATTCCCGGCTGGAACCCCCACATTCCCGGCCGATCCCCGCTCCGCACCCGCTCTGCCCGGCGCTCCCGCTGGCTGTCCCGGTTCTGGTCCCGGTCCTGCTGGCTGTCCCGGTCCTGGTCCCGTTCCCGGTCCCGTTCCCCTTCCCGTTCCCGGTCCCGGTGCCGGCTCAGGGCGCTCAGGCGCTCCCGCAGCTCCCGGCACTGGCGCTGCCAGCGCTCGGCGCTCTGCTCCTGCAGCCGCTGCTCCGCCGCCGCCGCTCGGCCTGCGGGGACAGAACCGAACCGGGCCGGGCCGGGCTCAGGGACAGAACCCAACCGGGCTGGGCTCAGGGGAACAGGGCTGAGCTCAGGGGAGGGGATGGGGGGAGAAAAACGGGGGTCTGGAGAAACGGGGGGGCTGGGGGGTCCGGGGGGTGTGTGGGGTGCAAGGGGGGCTCTGCGGGGGGTTCAATGCCAATAAAACCCCAATAAACCCCAATAAAACCTCAATAAACGCCAATAAAACCCCCCAAAAACCCAATAAAACCCCAATAAACTCCAATAAAACCCCCCAATAAAACCCCCAAAAAAACCCCAATAAAACCCCAATAAAACCCCAATAAACCCCAATAAAACTACAATAAAACCACAATAAACTCCAATAAACCCCCCAAAAAATCCCAATGAAACCCCAAAAAGCCCCAATAAACCCAAATAAAACCCCAATAAACCCCCATAAACCCCAATAAACCCCAATAAACTCCAATAAACCCCAAATAAAACCCCAATAAACCCCAATAAACCCCAACAAAACCCCAATAAACCCCAACAAAACCCCAACAAAACCCCAATAAACCCCAATAAACTCCAATAAACTCCAATAAAACCCCAACAAAACTCCAATAAACCCCAATAAAACCCCAATAAAACCCCCAAAAAACCCCAACAAACTCCAGTAAACCCCAATAAACTCCAATAAAACCCCAACAAAACCCCAATAAACTCCAATAAACCCAATAAACTCCAATAAAACCCCAACAAAATCCCAATATAAACCCCAATAAACCCCAATAAACCCCAATAAACCCCAACAAAACCCCAACAAAACCCCAATAAACCCCAATAAAACCCCAATAAAACCCCAATAAAACCCCAATAAACTCCAATAAACCCCAACAAAACCCCAATAAACCCCAATAAAACCCCAATAAACTCCAATAAAACTCCAATAAAACCCCAATAAACCCCAATAAACACCAATAAAACCCCAATAAACACCAATAAACCCCAATAAACCCCAACAAAACCCCAATAAACACCAATAAACCCCAACAAAACCCCAATAAACCCCAATAAACCCCAATAAAACCCCAATAAACCCAAATAAAACCCCAATAAACTCCAATAAAACCACAATAAAAACCCAATAAAACCCAAATAAACCCCAATAAACCCCAATACACCCCAATACACCCCAATAAAACCCCAATAAACCCCAATAAACCCCAATAAAACCCCAATAAACCCCTATAAAACCCCAATAAACTCCAATAAACTCCAACAAAACCCCAATACACCGCAATAAACTCCAATAAAACCTCAATAAACTCAATAAACCCCAAAAAAAATCCCAATAAAACCCCAATAAACCCCAATAAAACTACAAAAAAAACACAATAAACTCCAATAAACCCCCCAAAAAATCCCAATGAAACCCCAAAAAGCCCCAATAAACCCAAATAAAACCCCAATAAACCCCCATAAACCCCAATAAACCCCAATAAACTCCAATAAAACTCCCAAAAAAACCCAATAAACCCTAATACACCCCAATAAACTCCAATAAAACCCCAATAAATCCCAGTAAAACCCCAATAAAACCCCAATAAAACCCCAATAAACCCCAATAAACCCCAATAAACCCCAATAAAACTCCAATAAAACCACAATAAACTCCAGTAAAACCCCAATAAACCCCAATAAACTCCAATAAACCCCAATAAACCCCAATAAAACCCCAATAAAACCCCAATAAACTCCAATAAACCCCAATAAACTCCAATAAAACCCCAATAAAACCCCAATAAACCCCCAACAAACTCCAATAAACCCCAATAAAACCTCAATAAACTCCAATAAAATCCCAATAAAACCCCAATAAAACCCCAATAAAACCCCAATAAAACCTCAATAAACCCCAATAAAACCCCAATAAAACCCCAATAAAAACCCAATAAAACCCCAATAAAACCCCATAATGACCCCAACAAAACCCCAATAAAGCCCCAATAAAACTCCAATAAAACCTCAACAAACCCCAATAAAATCCCAATAAAAATCCAATAAAAACCCAATAAAACCCAATAAAACCCCAATATAAAACACCAACAAAACCCCAATAAACTCCAAAAAAATCCAACAAAACCCCAATAAACCCCAACAAAACCCCAACAAAACCCCTATAAACCTCAACAAAACCCCAATAAACCCCAACAAAACCCCAACAAAACCCCAATAAACCCCAATAAAACCCCAACAAAACCCAAATAAACTCCAATAAATCCCAACAAAACCCCAATAAACCCCAATAAAACCCCAATAAACCCCAATAAACCCAAACAAAACCCCCATAAACCCTAATAAAACTCCAATAAAACCCAATAAAACCCCAACAAAACCCCAATAAACCCCAACAAAACCCCAACAAAACCCCAATAAACTCCAATAAACCCCAATAAACTCCAATAAAACCCCAATAAAACCCCAATAAACTCCAATAAACCCCAACAAAACCCCAATAAAACCCCAATAAACCCCAATAAACCCCAACAAACCCCAATAAACCCCAATAAACCCCAATAAAACCCCAATAAAACCCAAATAAAACCCAATAAAACTCCCTCGGGTTGCCCCCCTCACCCCGCTCGCTCTCCTCCAGCAGCTCCCGCAGCTGCTCGGCCCGGGCCGCGGCGCTGTCCCGCTCCGCCTCCGCCTCCGCCAGGCGCCGGCCCAGGCTGGAGAGCTGATCCCGGAGCTCCTCCTGCGGGAACCGCGCTGGGAGAGGGGCCGGGGGGACCGGGGGGCGGCAATGGGGACCCCGGGGGGGTGGGGAGGGGGCGGTGGGGTCACAGAACCCCCAGGGATGTGGGGAGGGGGCAATGGGAACTCCAGATGGAGCAATGGAGTCACAGGGACCCCAAGGGTGTGGGGAGGGGGCAATGGGGCAATGGGAACCCCAGATATGGGGCAATGGGGTCACAGGAACCTCGGGGGCATGGGGAGGGGGCAATGGGAACCCCAGGGATGTGGGGAGGGGGCAATGGGTCACAGGGATGTGGGGAGGGGGCAATGGGAACCCCAGGGATGTGGGGAGGGGGCAATGGGAACCCCAGGGATGTGGGGATGGAGCAGTGGGGCAATGGGAACCCTGGGGATGCAAAGGAGGGGGCAGTGGGGTCACAGGACCCCCAGAGATGCAGGGGAGGGGGCAATGGGGACACCAGGGATGTGGGGAGGGGGCAATGGGGTCACAGGAACCCCAGGGATGGGGCAGTGGAGTCACAGGAATCCCAGGGATGCAGAGGAGGGGGAAATGGGGTCACAGGGACCCCCAGGGATGTGGGGAGGGGGCAGTGGGGCAATGGGGCAATGGGACCCCCGGGGGTGTGGGGAGGGGGAAATGGGAACCCTGGGGGTGTGGGGAGGGGGCAATGGGGTCACAGGACCCCCAGGGATGTGGGGATGGAGCAGTGGGGTCACATGGAACCTCGGGGGCATGGGGAGGGGGCAATGGGAACCCCCAGGGATGTGGGGAGGGGGCAATGGGGTCACAGGGACCCCAAGGGTGTGGGGAGGGGGCAATGGGGCAATGAGAACCCCAGATGGAGCAGTGGGGTCACAGGAACCCCGGGGATGTGGGGAGGGGGCAGTGGGGTCACAGGACCCCCAGGGAGGTGGGGAGGGGGCAGTGGGGTCACAGGGATATGGGGATGGAGCAATGGGAGCCCCGGGGGTGTGGGGAGGGGGCAATGGGAGCCCCAGGGATTTGGGGAGGGGGCAATGGGAACCCCAGGGATTTGGGGAGGGGGCAATGGGAACCCCCAGGGATTTGGGGAGGGGGCAATGGGAACCCCCAGGGATGTGGGGAGGGGGCAATGGGGACCCCCAGGGACACCGGACACCCCGGCGATGCCACAAGGTGGGGGGACACCGGGCCCCAGGGCCACGCACCCTCTCCCGCTGCGCCTCCTGCAGCTCCCGCAGGAATTCCCGCAGCGCCTCCCGCAGCGCCTCGGGATCGGCCTCGGGATCGGGATCGGCCTCGGGATCGGGATCCGGGAGCGGCCCCTCCGGGCCCGCCGCGCCTGCCGGGGGAGGGACAGCGGCGGTGGCACCGGGACAGCGGCGGTGACACCGGGACAGCGGCGGTGGCACCGGGACAGCGGCGGTGACACCGGGACAGCGGCGGTGGCACCGGGGGAGGGACAGCGGCGGTGACACCGGGGGAGGGACAGCGGCGGTGACACCGGGACAGCGGCGGTGGCACCGGGGACAGCAGCCGGGGGTCAGGGCACGGAGCGGTGCCGGACACCGGGGACACGGGGGGTGGAAAAGGTGGGGCCTGGGGATGTGGGGGATGGAGAGAAGGGGACCCCAGGGATGCAGGGGATGGGAAAATGGGGTACAGGAGATCCCAGGGATGCAGGAGATGGAACAGCCAAGGCATGAGAGACCCCAGGATGTAGGAAATGGAATAATGGGGGTGTGGGAGACCCCCAGGGATACAGGGGATGGAATAATGGGGTGTGGGAGACTCCAAGGATGAAGGGACTGGAATAATGGGGCACAGGAGCCCCCAGGGATGCAGGGAATGGGAAAACAGGGAATGGGAGCCCCCAGGGACGTAGGGCATGGAAAAACGGGGTACAGGAGCCCCCAGGGATGCAGGGGGTGGGAAAATGGGGTACAGGAGACCCCAGGGATGCAGAGGATGGAGTGAAGGGGACCCCAGGGATGCAGGGGATAGAATAATAGGGCACAGGAGACCCCAGGGATGCAGGGGATGGAAAAACAGGGAATGGGAGCCCCCAGGGATGCAGGGGATGGGAATAATGGGGCACAGGAGACCCCAGGGATGCAGGGGATGGGAATAATGGGGCACAGGAGACCCCAGGGATGCAGGGGATGGAGAGAAGGGGACCCCAGGGACGTAGGGCATGGAAAAATGGGGAATAGGAGACCCCAGGGATGCAGGGGCTGGAATAGCCAAGGCATGAGAGACCCCAGGATGTAGGAAATGGAATAATGTGGGTGTGGGAGACCCCCAGGGATACAGGGGATGGAAAATCAGGGGATGGGATCCCCCAGGGATGCAGGGGCCGGAGCAGTGGGAGATCCCAGGGGTGCAGGGAGTGGAGCAGTGGGAGCCCCCAGGGATGCAGGGGATGGAATAACAGGGAATGGGAATCCCCAGGGATGCAGGGGCCGGAGCACGGCTGTGTTGCCGACCCCCCCAGGGCCACCCCGATGCGGTGCCACCGGCGCCCCGGGTGCCACCGAGGGTCACCTCCCCTTCCCCTCAGCCCCACCCGGAGCGGGGCCCGGCTCACCCTTGGCCCTGGCGACGGCCACGGTGCGGAGCAGGGTGGCCCGGAGGCCGCCCAGGCGGGACTCGGTGGCCCTGCGCTGCTCCTCGCCGCGGGCCAGCTCGGCTTCCAGGCCCTGGGCTCGGCCCTGCGCGGCGCTCAGGCGCAGCCCCAGCTCGGCCACCTCGGCCCGAGCCGCCTCCACCTTCAGCTGCAGGTTCCGCGCGTCCGCCAGCAGCTTCTTCTCGTGGCCCCGCGCCTCCTCCAGGCTGCGCGCCAGCTCCTGCTCCCGCTGCCGGGAGCGCTGCTCCGCCGCCGCCAGGCGCTGCTGCAGCCGCTGCAGCTGCGGGAGAGCGGCCGGGGAGGGGGAGTGAGGGGAGAGGGGGAAAGGGGGGTGGGGATGTGGGGAAAGGGGGGTGGGAGGGGTGGGGAAAGGGGGGTGGGAGGGATTGGGATGTGGGGATGGAGTGGGGAGAGCAGGGACCCGGGGATGTGGGGAGGGGGCAATGGGAACCCCAGATGGGGCAGTGGGGTCCCAGGCACCCCAGGGATGTGGGGAGGGGGCAATGGGAACCCCCAGGGATGTGGGGAGGGGTCACAGGGAACCCCCAGGGATGTGGGGAGGGGGCAATGGGGTCACAGGGATGTGGGGAGGGGGCAATAAGAACCCCCAGGGATATGGGGAGAGGGCAATGGGAACCCCAGGGATGTGGGGAGGGGGCAACAGGAACTCCCAGGGATGCAGAGGAGGGGACAATGGGGTCACAGGGATGTGGGGAGGGGGCAGTGGGAACCCCAGGGATGTGGGGAGGGGGCAACGGGAACCCCAGGGATGTGGGGAGGGGGCAACGGGAACCCCCAGGGATATGGGGAGGGGACAATGGGGTCACAGGGACCCCAGAGATGTGGGGAGGGGGCAATGGGAATCCTCAGGGATGTGGGGAGGGGGCAATGGGGTCACAGGGATGCAGAGGAGGGGACAATGGGGTCACAGGGATGTGGGGAGGGGGCAATGGGAACCCCAGGGATGTGGGGAGGGGTCACAGGAAACCCCCAGGGATGTGGGGAGGGGGCAATGGGGCAATGGGAACCCCGGGGATGTGGGGATGGAGCAGTGGGGCAACGGGAACCCCAGATGGGGCAGTGGGGTCACAGGGACCCCAGGGATGTGGGGAGGGGGCAATGGGGACCCCAGGGATGTGGGGAGGGGGCAGTGGGAACTCCCAGGAATGTGGGGAGGGGGCAGTGGGAACCTTGGGAATGTGGGGAGGGGGCAATGGGCTCACAGGGATGTGGGGAGGGGACAGTGGGAACCCCCAGGGACACCGGACACCCCGGCGATGCCACAAGAGGGGACACCAGGCACCAGGCTACGCCCTGAGGGGACAGGGCCACCCCCAGACTGCCACCTCCGGGGGCACGGGGACACTTGGGGACAGCCAGGGCGGGCTCTCGGGGGCTCCCTCACCTCCTTCCTGGCCGCCTGGGTGCGATGTGGGGAGGGGGCAATGGGAACCCCAGGGATGTGGGGAGGGGGCAACAGGAACTCCCAGGGATATGGGGAGGGGTCACAGGGAACCCCAGGGATGCAGAGGAGGGGACAATGGGGTCACAGGGATGTGGGGAGGGGGCAATGGGGTCACAGGGATGTGGGGAGGGGGCAATAGGAACCCCAGGGATGTGGGGAGGGGGCAATGGGAACCCCCAGGGATGTGGGGAGGGGTCACAGGGAACCCCCAGGGACACAGGACACCACAGCGATGCCACAAGAGGGGACAGGGCCACCCCCAGACTGCCAGCTCCGGGGGCACGGGGACACTTGGGGACAGCCCTGGCGGGCTCTCGGGGCTCCCTCACCTCCTTCCTGGCCGCCTCGGTGCCGGCCTCGCTCTCCAGCACCTTCTGCCGCAGGCCCGAGGCCTCGCGGCGGCTGCGCTGCTCCCGCTGCTCCCCGCGGGCCGCCCGCGCCCGCAGCTCCCGCAGCTCCCGGCCCCGGCGGCTGCTCTCGGTGTCCAGCTCCGTCACCTGCCGGGTGACAGCGGGTCGGGGCCGGGCCGGGCTCGGGGCCACCAGCCCCGCTGGCCCTGCTCGGTGTCACCCCCGCTGTCCCCGCTGTCCCTGCCCTGTGTCACCCTCGCTGTCCCCGCTGTCCCTGCCCTGTGTCACCCTCGCTGTCCCCGCTGTCCCCGGTGTCCCTGCCCGGTGTCACCCCCGCTGTCCCCGCTGTCCCCGCTGTCCCTGCCCGGTGCCACCCCCGCTGTCCCCGCTGTCCCTGCTGTCACTGCCCGGTGTCACCCCCATTGTCCCTGCTGTCCCCGCTGTCCCTGCTGTCACTGCCCGGTGTCACCCCCATTGTCCCTGCTGTCCCCGCTGTCCCTGCTGTCACTGCCCGGTGTCACCCCCATTGTCCCTGCTGTCCCCGCTGTCCCTGCTGTCACTGCTCGGTGTCACCCCCGCTGGCCCCGCTGGCCCTGCTCGGTGCCAGCCCCGCTGTCCCTGCTGTCCCCATGGGCACTGCCCGGTGCCACCAGCCCCGCTGTCCCCACTGTCCCCGCTGTCCCCACTGTCCCCGCTGTCCCCGCTGTCCCCGCTGTCCCCACTGTCCCTGCTGTCCCTGCCCGGTGCCACCAGCCCCGCTGTCCCCGCTGTCCCCGCTGTCCCCACTGTCACTGCCCGGTGCCATCAGCCCCGCTGTCCCCGCTGTCCCCGCTGTCCCTGCTGTCCCTGCCCGGTGTCACCAGCCCCGCTGTCCCTGCTGTCCCCGCTGTCCCCACTGTCCCTCCTGTCCCTGCCCGGTGTCACCCCCACTGTCCCCGCTGGCCCCGCGGGCACTGCTCGGTGCCACCAGCCCCGCTGTCCCCGCTGTCCCCACTGTCCCTCCTGTCCCTGCTCGGTGCCACCAGCCCCGCTGGCCCCGCTGGCCCTGCTGGCCCCGCTGTCACTGCTGTCCCTGCTCGGTGTCACCCTCGCTGTCCCCGCTGTCCCCATGGGCACTGCCCGGTGCCACCGGCCCCACTGTCCCTGCCCGGTGTCACCCCCGCTGTCCCCGCTGTCCCCGCTGTCACTGCCCGGTGTCACCCCCATTGTCCCCGCTGTCACTGCCCGGTGTCACCCCCGCTGTCCCCGCTGTCCCCGCTGTCCCCGCTGTCCCTGCCCGGTGTCACCCGCGCTGTCCCCGCTGTCCCTGCCCGGTGCCACCCCCGCTGTCCCTGCTGTCCCTGCCCGGTGCCACCCCCGCTGTCCCCGCTGTCCCCGCTGCCCCTGCCCGGTGCCACCCTCGCTGTCCCCGGTGTCCCCGGTGTCCCCGCTGCCCCTGCCCGGTGCCACCCTCGCTGTCCCCGCTGTCCCCGCTGTCCCCGCTGTCCCTGCCCGGTGCCACCCCCGCTGTCCCCGCTGTCCCTGCCTGGTGTCACCCCCGCTGTCTCCACTGTCCCCGCTGTCCCCGCTGTCCCTGCCCGGTGTCCCCGCTGTCCCCGCTGTCCCCGCTGTCCCCGCTGTCCCCGCTGTCCCCGCTGTCCCCGGCTGACCTGGCGCCGCAGCTCCTGCAGCTCCCTCCGGCTCTCCAGTCGGGCTCGCTCCAGGCCCCGCAGCGCCGCCCGCAGCTCCGACACCTCCCGCTCGGCCGCCGCCCGCGCCGCCTCCAGCAGCGCCAGCCGCTGCTCCTTGTCCTCCCCGGAGCGCTTCAGGCTGCGGGGAGAGGCGGCTGCCAGCGCCCGGGGGGGGCGGCGTGCCCGGGCCCCCGCTGTGCCCCCCCGTGCCCACCCCGTGTCCCCCCGGACCCCGCTGTGTCCCAGCTGTGCCCACCCCGTGTCCCCTCCCCAGCTGTGCCCACCCCGTGTCCCCCCAGTCCCAGCTGTCCCCACCCCGTGTCCCCCCAGTCCCAGCTGTGCCCACCCCGTGTCCCCCCAGTCCCAGCTGTGCCCACCCCGTGTCCCCTCCCCAACCCCCGCTGTGCCCACCCCGTGTCCCCCCAGCCCCGCTGTGCCCACCCCGTGTCCCCCAGCCCCAGATTTCCATCCCCTTGTCCCGCGCGCCCTCCTGACCCGGAGCACGGCCCCACCCCGAGCTGAGCACCCCCCGTGTGCCAGCGGCACCCGCAGCCCAGGCACCGCCCTCCGGGCTGGGGAGGGGTCACCCCTGACATCCCCAACTCGTGCTTTCCCTCATCCTGAACACCTCCAGGCTCCTGCAACTCCCAATTCCTGCATCTCCCAACTCCTGCACCTCCCAACTCCTGCATCTCCAGGATCCTGCATCTCCCAGCCTGTGCTTTCCCTCATCCTGAACATCTCCAGGCTCATGAGTCTCCCAACTTGTGCTTCCCTCATCCCGAGCCTCTCCAGGCTCCTGCAACTCCCAACAACTCCCAACTCCTGCATCTCCCAGCCTGTGCTTCCCTCATCCTGAGCCTCTCCAGGCTCCTGAGTCTCCCAGATCCTCCATCTCCCAACTCCTGCAACTCCCAGCTTGTGCTTTCCGTCACCCTGAGCATCTCCAGGCTCCTGAGTCTCCCAACTCGTGCTTCCCTCACCCTGAGCCTCTCCAGACTCCTGAGTCTCCCAACTCCTGCATCTCCCAGCTTGTGCTTCCCTCATCCTGAACATCTCCAGGCTCCTGCAACTCCCAACTCCTGCAACTCCCAACTCCTGCATCTCCCAACTTGTGCTTCCCTCATCCTGAGCCTCTCCAGTCCCCTGCAACTTCCAACTCCTGCATCTCCCAACTTGTGCTTTCTCTCATCCCGAGCATCTCTCAGCCTGCGCTTCCCTCACCCTGAGCCTCTCCAGGCTCCTGAGTCTCCCAACTCGTGCTTCCCTCACCCTGAACATCTCCAGGCTCCTGCAACTCCCAACTCCTGCATCTCCCAACTCGTGCTTTCCCTCATCCTGAGCCTCTCCAGACTCCTGAGTCTCCCAGATCCTCCATCTCCCAACTCCTTCATCTCCCAACTCCTGCATCTCCCAACCCCTGCATCTCCCAGCTTGTGCTTCCCTCACCCTGAGCATCCCCAACTCCCAAATCTCCCAGTTGGGGCAGCCCCCTGTCCCACCCATCACTCCCAACTCCCGCATCTCCCAGCTCGGACATTCCCTCCCCTGAGCAGCCCCCCCTCACACCCCAGGGATGTGGGGATGGGGCAGTGGGGTCACAGGAACCCCGGGGATGTGGGGAGGGGGCAGTGGGGTCACAGGGACCCCAGGGATGTGGGGATGGAGAAATGGGAACCCCGGGGATGTGGGGATGGAGCAATGGGGTCCCAGGGCACCCCCCAGGGCATGTGGGGATGGAGAAATGGGAACCCCAGGGATGTGGGGAGGGGGCAGTGGGGTCACAGGACCCCCAGGGATGTGGGGATGGAACAATGGGAACCCCAGGGATGGGGCAGTGGGGTCACAGGAACCCAGGGATGGAGCAATGGGGTCCCAGGGAACCCCAGGGGATGTGGAAATGGGGCAGTGGGAACCCCAGGGATATGGGGAGGGGGCAATGGGGTCACAGGAACCCCAGATGGAGCAGTGGGGTCACAGAGACCCCAGGGGATGTGGGGATGGGGCAGTGGGGTCCCAGGGAACCCCAGATGGAGCAGTGGGGTCCCAGAGCACCCCCCAGGCGATGCGGGGTCCCAGAGCACCCCCCGGGGGATGCGGGGTCCCAGGGCAGCCCCCAGGGGATGCGGGGTCCCAGGGCAGCCCCCAAGGGATGCAGGGATGGGGCAGTGGGGTCCCAGGGCACCCCCCAGGGATGTGGGGAGGGGGCAGTGGGGTCACAGGGCACCCCAAATGGAGCAGTGGGGTCCCAGGGCAGCCCCCCCTGCCTCCCTGCCGCGCTCCCGCACCTGATGCGCTCGCCCTCGGCGCGCCGCAGCGCCGCCCGCAGCTCCTCGTTGGAGCGCTGCAGCGCCTCCTTCTCCCGGGCCGCATCGCCCAGCGCCCGCCGCGCCTCCTGCGCCCTCCGCCGCTCGCTATCGCGATTCTCGCGATCCTCCCGAGCCTCTCGCTGCGCCTCCAGCAGCTCCCGCCGCGCCGCCGCCCGCGCCTCCGCGCCCGCCCGCAGCTGCGCCCGCGCCTCCTCCGCCTGCCCGCAGGTGCGACTTTGGGGTGAGGGGGATTTTTTGGGGGGGGTTTAAAGGGGTTTTGGGGGCGCGGGGGGTGCGGGGCTGACCTCCCGCAGGGCGCTGTCCCGCTGCTCCCGCAGCGCCCGCGCCTCCCGCTGGTGTCCCAGCGCCGCCTCCTCCGCCCGCGCCCGCAGCGAGCGCAGCTCCGCCGCCAGGTCCTGCCCCGGGGAGAGGGGGGGAACCGTGGGGCTCCTCCCCGGAACCGCGGGGGTCCCGGGGGGCGGCATGGCAGGGGAGGGGGACCCGGAGATAGGGGGGAAATGGGTACCAGAAAGGGGGTGGGGGGCAGTGGGGATGGGTGCCAGTGAGGGGGGGACAGTGGGGAAGGGTCTCAGAAAGGGGGGGATAGTGGGGGTGGGTCCTGTGAAGATGGGGGGCAATGGGTGTGGGGGTGGGTCCCGGGACAAGGGGGACCCCACCGGTCAGTGGGGATGGGTCCCAGAAAGTGTGGGGGGGGGCAGTGGGGGTGGATCTCAATGATGGGGGAACAGTGGGGGTGGGTCCCAGGAAAGGGGGACAATGGGGAAGGGTCCCAGAAAAGATGGGGGGACAGTGGGGAAGGGTCCCATGATGGGGGGGGGGGCGATGGGGAGGGGGCCAGAGAAGATGGGGGGCAGTGGGGGTGGGTCCTGGGAAGAGGGGGGACAGTGGGGGTGGGTCCCAGAGAAAGGGGGGACAGTGGGGGTGGGGTCCCAGAAGGAGGGTGTGGCAATGGGGATGGGTCCCAGTGATGGGGGGCAGTGGGGGTGGGTTCCAGTGATGGGGGACAGTGGGGATGGATCTCAATGATGGGGGGCAGTGGAAATAGGTCCCAGGAAAAGGGGACAATGGGGATGGGTCCTGGGAAGAGGGGGGACAGTGGGGGTGTGTCCCAGGAAAGGAGGACAATGGGGGTGGGTCCCAGAAAGAGCGGGGGACAGTGGAGGTGGGTCTCAGAGAAAGGGGGACAATGGAGATGGGTCCCAGTGATGGGGGGAAGTGGGGAAGGGTCCCAGAGAAGATGGGGGGACATGGGGATGGGTCCAGAACAGATGGGGGACAGTGGGGAAGGGTCCCAGTGATGGGGGGAAGTGGGGAAGGGTCCCAGAGAAGATGGGGGACAGTGGGGGTGGGTCCCAATGATAGGGGGGCAGTGGGGGTGGGGGTGGGTCCCGGGACAAGGGGGACCCCACCGGTCAGTGGGGAAGGGTCCCAGAAAGTGGGGGGGGGGGGGGCAGTGGGGATGGGTCCCATGATGGGGGGACAGTGGGGGTGGATCTCAATGATGGGGGGAGCGATGGGGAGGGGGCCAGAGAAGGTGGGGGGACAGTGGGGAAGGGTCCCATGATGGGGGGAGCGATGGGGAGGGGGCCAGAGAAGATGGGGGGCAGTGAGGATGGGGTCTGGGAAGAGGGGGGACAGTGGGGGTGGGTCCCAGAAAGGGGGACAATGGGGAAGGGTCCCAGAGAAGATGGGGGGGCAGTGGGGGTGGGTTCTGGGAAGAGGGGGGACAGTGGGGATGGGTCCCAGAAAGAGGGGGGACAGTGGGGATGGGTCCCAGAAAGAGGGGGGGCAGTGGGGATGGGTCTCAGAGAAAGGGGGGACAGTGGGGGTGGGTCCCAGTGATGGGGGACAATGGGGATGGGTCCAGAACAGATGGGGGGCAGTGGGGGTGCGTCCCATGATGGGGGGCAGTGGGGAAGGGTCCCAGAAAGGTGGGGGGGGGACAGTGGGGGTGGGTCCCAGGAAGCGGGGGGCAATGGGGATGGGTGCCAGTGATGGGGGGCAGTGGGGGTGGGTCTAGAGAAGACGGGGGGCAATGGGGATGGGTCCTGGGAAGAGGGGGGACAGTGGGGGTGGGTCCCAGAAAGAGGGGGGGACATGGGGATGGGTCCCAGAGAAAAGGGGGGGACAGTGGGAGTGGGTCCCAGAAAGAGGGGGGGACATGGGGATGGGTCCCAGAAAGGGGGGGGGACATGGGGATGGGTGCCAGTGATGGGGGGCAATGGGGATGGGTCCCAGGACGAGGGGGGACAGTGGGGGTGGGTCCAGAGAAGACGGGTGGCAATGGGGATGGGTCCCAATGATAGGGGGGCAGTGGGGGTGGGGGTGGGTCCCGGGACAAGGGGGACCCCACCGGTCAGTGGGGAAGGGTCCCAGAAAGTGGGGGGGGGGGCAGTGGGGATGGGTCCCAATGATGAGGGGGCAGTGGGGAAGGGTCCCATGATGGGGGGGCGATGGGGAGGGGGCCAGAGAAGATGGGGGGCAGTGGGGATGGGTTCTGGGAAGAGGGGGGACAGTGGAGGTGGGTCCCAGAAAGAGGGGGGGCAGTGGGGGTGGGTCCCAATGATGGGGGGACAGTGGGGAAGGGTCCCAGGGAAGATGGGGGCGCAGTGGGGGTGGGTTCCAGTGATGGGGGGGGCAATGGGGATGGGTCCAGAACAGATGGGGGGAAATGGGGATGGGTCCCAGAAAGGGGGGACAGTGGGGGTGGGTCCCAGAGAAGATGGGGGGCAATGGGGATGGGTGCCAGTGACGGGGGGCAGTGGGGATGGGTCCCAGAAAGGGGGGTGGCAATGGGGATGGGTCCCAATGATAGGGGGACAGTGGGGGTGGGTCACAGAAAGGGGGGGCAGTGGGGGTGGGTCACAGAAGGAGGGGGGGGGACAGTGGGGGTGGGGTTTGGGAAGAGGGGGGACAATGGGGATGGGTCCAGAACAGATGGGGGGCAATGGGGATAGGTCCCAGAAAGGGGGGACAGTGGGGGTGGGTCCCGGGACAAGGGGGACCCCACCGGTCAGTGGGGGTGGGTCCCGGAAAGTGCAGGGGGGGGCAGTGGGGATGGATCTCAATGATGGGGGGCAGTGGGGATGGGTGCCAGAGAAAGGGGGAGACAGTAGGGATGGGTCCAGAACAGATGGGGGGCAGTGGGAATGGGTCCCAGGAAAAGGGGACAATGGGGATGGGTCCTGGGAAGAGGGGGGACAGTGGGAGTGGGTCCCAGAAAGAGGGGGGGACATGGGGATGGGTCCAGAACAGATGGGGGGCAGTGGAGGTGGGTCTCAGAGAAAGAGGGACAGTGGAGGTGGGTCTCAGAAAGAGGGGGGACAATGGGGAAGGGTCCCAGAGAAAGGGGGGACAGTGAGGATGGGTCACAGAAAGGGGGGGCAGTGGGGGTGGGTCCAGAGAAGACGGGGGGCAATGGGGATGGGTCCCAGGAAGCGGGGGAGAGTGGGGGTGGGTCCCAGAGAAAGGGGGACAGTGGAGGTGGGTCCCAGTGATGGGGGGAAGTGGGGATGGGTCCCAGAAAGAGGGGGGGACAATGGGGATGGGTCCAGAACAGATGGGGGGCAGTGGGGATGGGGTTTGGGAAGAGAGGGGACAGTGGGGCTGGGTCCCAGAGAAAGGGGGGACAGTGGAGATGGGTCCCAATGACAGGGGGGCAGTGGGGGTGGTGTGGGGACACCCAGGGACTGGGGGGTGGCAGGGGGGACAGCCAGGGACTGGGGGGTGGCAGAGGGGACACCCAGGGACAGGGGGGTGACAGAGGGGACACCCCACTGTGGGTGGCTGCAGTAGGAGGGGACACTTTGGCCATGGGGGTGGCACTGAGGGGACACACCTGGGCACGGGGTGGCACTGAGGGGACACTTTGGCCATGGGGGTGGCACTGAGGGGACACACCTGGGCACGGGGGTGGCAGTGGGGGGGACACACCTGGGCACGGGGGTGGCACTGAGGGGACACACCTGGGCACGGGGGTGGCAGTGGGGGGGACACACCTGGGCACGGGGTGGCACTGAGGGGACACACCTGGGCACGGGGGTGGCAGTGAGGGGACACACCTGGGCACGGGGTGGCACTGAGGGGACACACCTGGGCACGGGGGTGGCAGTGGGGGGGACACACCTGGGCACGGGGGTGGCAGTGAGGGGACACACCTGGGCACGGGGGTGGCACTGAGGGGACACACCTGGGCACAGGGGTGGCAGTGAGGGGACACACCTGGGCACGGGGGTGGCACTGAGGGGACACACCTGGGCACGGGGGTGGCAGTGGGGGCTCTGTGTCCCCCCCGGGTGGCACGGGGACCCCCCAGCCCCAGCCCAGCCCCACCTGCTCCCGCTCCTGGTGGCCGCTGGCCTCCTGCCGCCGCCGCTCCAGCTCGGCCCGGGCCTCAGCCAGGCTCCGCTGCAGCCCGGACAGGGAGGCGGCCAGGGCGGCGCGTTCCTCCTGCTGCTCCTGCTGCTCCTGCAGCGCCTGCGGGGACACCGGGGACAGGGGAGTGACACAGGGACATGGGGACATGGGGACAGGGAGCCGGCCAGGGCAGCGCGCTGCTCCTGCTGCTCCCGCTGCTCCTGCAGCGCCTGCGGGGACACCGGGGACATGGGGACACATGGGGACATGGGGACAGCAGGGACACATGGGGACATGGGGACAGGGGGACAGGGAGGCGACCAGGGCAGCGCGCTGCTCCCGCTGCTCCTGCTGCTCCTGCTGGGACATGGGGACACATGGGGACATGGGGACACCGGAGGGACATGGGGACATGGGGTGGGACAGGGAGCCGGCCAGGGCAGCGCGCTGCTCCTGCTGCTCCTGCAGCGCCTGCGGGGACAGGGGGACACCGGGGGGACATGGGGACAGGGGGGGGACATGGGGACAGGGGGACGGGGGGGACAATGGGGACAGCGGGGACAGGGACATGGGGACACAGGGGGACGGGGGTGGGACAGGGGGACATGGGGACAGGGCTGGGGACACAGAGGGCGACATGGGGACGGGGGGACATGGAGACAGGAGGACAGGGGGACGGGGGTGGCACAGGGACAGGGGGACACGGGGGTGGCACGGGGGGACACGAGGGTGGCACAGGGACAGGGGGGTGGCACAGGGGTGGCACAGGTGACACGGAGGTGACACGGGGGTGGCACAGGTGACACGGGGGTGGCACGGGGGTGGCACAGGTGACACGCAGGTGGCACAGGTGACACGGGGGTGGCACAGGGGGACACGGGGGTGGCACAGGATGACACGGGGGTGGCACAGGATGACACGGGGGTGGCACAGGGGTGGCACAGGGGTGGGCACAGGTGACACGGGGGTGGCACAGGGGTGGCACAGAGGTGGCACAGGTGACACGGAGGTGGCACAGGGGTGGCACAGAGGTGGCACAGGTGACACGGAGGTGGCACACGTGACACGGAGGTGGCACAGGGCTGGCACAGGTGACACCCACCTGCTGCTCCTCGCTCTGGCGCTGCTCCCGCGCTGCCGCCAGCTCGGCCAGCAGCTCATCGTGCTCCTGCAGCAGCCGGGCCTGCTCGGCCTGCAGCTCCTCCTGCCGGCCCCGGGAGCCCAAAATCAGCAGGGAACCCCAAAATCAGCAGGGAACCCCAAAAATTCACCAGTGAACCCCAAAATCAGCAGGGAACCCCAAAAATCAGCAGTGAACCCCCAAAAAACAGCAGGGAACCCCAAAATCAGCAGGGAACCCCAAAAAACCAGCAGGGAACCCCAAAAACCAGCAGTGAACCCCAAACATCACCAGTGAACCCCAAAACCAGCAGGGAACCCCAAAATCAGCAGGGAACTCCCAAAAACCAGCAGGGAACCCCAAAATCCACCAGTGAACCCCAAAAATTCACCAGTGAACCCCAAAAATCAGCAGGGAACCCCCAAAAACCAGCAGGGAACCCCAAAAATTCACCAGTGAACCCCAAAAATCAGCAGGGAACCCCCAAAAACCACCAGTGAACCCCAAAATCAGCAGGGAACCCCAAAAACCACCAGTGAACCCCAAAATCGTCATTGAGCCCCCAAAATCAGCACGTGCATCAAAAATCAGCTCTGCACCCCAAAAATCCACATTTCACCCCCAAAATCAGCCCTGTTCCCCAATAACCGACGCGGTGCCCCAACAATCCATCCTTGAAAGCCCCAAAATCACCATCACACCCGAAAAAACTCCAAAAAACTCCGAAAAAACTCCCACTGCCGTGCCCCCAGACTCCACTGTGTGACCCCCAGACCCCCCTGCCGTGCCCCCAGACCCCCCCCGCCCCCCGGCTCCGCGCCCCCCGCACCTTCTCCCGCTGCAGCTGCTCGAGCTGCTCCCGGTGCTGCTCCCGGGGCCGGTCCCCGGCGCTCGCCGCCGCTGCCGCCTGGAGCCGCTCCCGCTGCTCCTGATCCCGCTCCTGCCGAGCCACGGCCAGCTCGGCTGCGACAGGGACAGGAGACAGATCGGTCAGGGACAGGGGACAGCACGGACAGGGACAGGGGACAGACCGGTCAGGGGACAGGGGACAGACTGGTCAGGGACAGGGGACAGCGCGTTCAGGGACAGCCCCGGACACAGGGACAGGGGACAGGGGACAGTGCTGTCAGGGGACAGGGGACAGCCCGGTCAGGGACAGGGGACAGCGCTGTCAGGGGACAGGGGACAGCCCGGTCAGGGACAGGGGACAGCCCGGACAGGGGACACGGGACAGATCGGGCAGGGACAGGGGACAAACCGGTCAGGGGACACGGGACAGATCAGTCAGGGGACAGCGTGGTCAGGGACAGCCCTGGTAATGGGGACATCCCCAACACGGGACAGACCGGTCAGGGACAGGGGACAGCGCGGTCAGGGGACAGGGGACAGACTGGTCAGGGACAGCCGCGGTAATGGGGACATCCCCAACACGGGACAGACCGGTCAGGGACAGGGGACAGCGCGGTCAGGGGACAGGGGACAGGGACAGCCCGGACAGGGACAGACCGGACAGGGGACAGGGGACAGGGACAGCCCGGACAGGGACAGACCGGACAGGGACAGACCGGACAGGGGACAGGGGTCAGGGGACAGCGCGGTCAGGGACAGCCCCGGTAATGGGGACATCCCCACCATAGAACACCCCACAATGGGACACCCCCAACCATGGGACAGCCCACCATGGGACACCCCCAGACGTGGGGACAGCCCCAGTCATGGGGACACCCCACAGTCATGGGGACACCCCACCATGGGACACCCCATCATGGGACACCCCATAGTGGGACACCCGTCAGTCACGGAACACTCCACCCCACCATGGGACACCCCCAGACATGGGGACAGCCCCACTCCTGGGGACACCCTACCATGGGACACTCTCAGTCATGGGGACAGCCCCAAGCCAATGGGGACACGCCACTCACAGGGACACCCCTCAGTCACGAGGACACCCTCAGCCATGGGGACACCCTCAGCCATGGGGACAGCCCACAATGGGACACCCCACAATGGGACACCCGTCAGTCATGGGACACTCCACCCCACCATGGGACACCCCCAGACATGGGGACACCCTCAAGTCATGGGACAGCCCACAATGGGACACCCCATAGTGGGACACCCGTCAGTCACGGGACACTCCACCCCACCATGGGACACCCCCAGACATGGGGACAACCCCAGTCATGGGGACAACCCCAGACATGGGGACACCCCCAGTAATGGGGACACCCCACAGTCATGGGGACAACCCCACTCATGACACCCCAGACATGGGGACAACCCCAGTAATGGGGACACCCCGACTCATGACACCCCCAGTAATGGGGACACCCCGCAGTCATGGGGACAACCCCAAGCCAATGGGGACACGCCACTCACAGGGACACCCCTCAGTCACGAGGACACCCCCAGACATGGGGACACGTCCCCCCAGTAATGGGGACATCTCTCACCATGGGCACCCCCCGTCATGGGGACACCCCTCAGTCATGGGGCACACCAGTGGGGACCCACCAGTCACCGGGGACAACTCCAGCTGGTGGGGACACCCCCCAAGGCACGGGGACAGCCCCTGTCCATGGGGAAAGGCGGATGGAGCTGGGGATGGGGATGGGGATGGTTGGTGAAGATGGAGATGACAGAGATGAAGATGGAGATGGATGGAGATGGGGATGAAGATGGGGGTGGATGGATGGGGATGAGGATGAAGATGGATGTGATGGATGGAGATGGATGGTGAAGATGGAGATGGATGGTGAAGATGGAGATGGTTGGTGAAGATGGAGATGGTTGGTGAAGATGGAGATGACAGAGATGAGGACGAAGATGGGGATGGGGATGGGGATGGATGGGGATGAGGATGAAGATGGATGTGATGGATGGAGATGGATGGTGAAGATGGAGATGACAGAGATGAGGATGAAGATGGGGGTGGAGGGGGATGGGGGTGGATGGAGATAATGGATGGAGATGGTTGGTGAAGATGGAGATGACAGAGATGAAGATGAAGATGGGGATGGATGAGGATGGATGGAGATGGGGATGAAGATGGGGATGGCAGAGGATGAAGATGGGGATGAAGATGGGGGTGGATGGGGATGGGGATGAAGATGGAGATGACAGAGGATGAAGATGAAGATGGGGATGGATGGGGATGGATGGAGATGGAGATGGAGATGAAGATGGGGATGGATGGGGATGGGGATGAAGATGGGGATGGATGGGGATGAGGATGAAGATGGATGTGATGGATGGAGATGGATGGTGAAGATGGAGATGGATGGTGAAGATGGAGATGACAGAGATGGGGATGAAGATGGGGATGGATGGGGATGGGGATGAAGGTGGAGATGACAGAGATGGGGATGGATGGGGATGGATGGAGATGGGGATGAAGATGGGGATGATGGTTCGGCTGGAGCTGGGCATGGCCAGGCCGATGGGACACCCGAGGTTCTGGGAGGCCTCACCCTCCAGCGCCTCCTTGGCCTGGGTCAGTGTCCGGCCTTGGGCCTCCAGGTGCTGATTGCGGGCCTGGAGCTGGGCCAGCTCCTGCTGCAGCTGGGACACGCTGCCCTCCAGCTCCTCCTTCTGCGACCTGCGGAGCGCCAGGTGTGGAGCTGGGTGTGGGGCTGGGGCTGCCCTGCGCTCACCTGGACCCATCACACCTGAGCCCATCACACCTGAGCCCATCACACCTGAGCCCATCACACCTGAGCCTGGCACCCACCTGAGCCCATCACACACCTGGACCCAGCACACCTGAGCCCATCACACCTGAGCCCATCCCTCGCCTGGGCCCATCACACACCTGAGCCCATCACACCTGAACCCATCACACCTGAACCCATCACACCTGAGCCCATCACACCTGGGCCCATCACCCACCTGGGCCCATCACACACCTGAGCCCATCACACACCTGGGCCCATCACACACCTGGGCCCATCACACACCTGAGCCCATCACACACCTGAGCCCATCACACCTGGGCCCATCACACCTGGGCCCATCACACACCTGAACCCATCACACCTGAACCCATCACACCTGAACCCGGTGCCCACCTGAGCCCATCACACACCTGAACCCATCACACCTGAGCCCATCCCTCACCTGGGCCCATCACACCTGAACCCATCACACCTGAGCCCATCACACACCTGAGCCCGGCAGTCTCCCGCTGTCGGTGCCGCTGCTGGCGCTGCGCCGCCTCCAGGCGCACGGCCAGCCCGGCCCCGTCCTGAACCCATCACACCTGAGCCCATCACACCTGAACCCAGTGCCCACCTGAGCCCATCATACCTGAACCCATCACTCCTGAGCCCAGTGCCCACCTGAGCCCATCACACCTGAACCCATCCCTCACCTGAACCCATCACACCTGAGCCCAGTGCCCACCTGAGCCCATCACACCTGAGCCCATCACACCTGTGCCCATCCCCTACCTGAGCCCATCACACACCTGAGCCCCGCAGCCTCCCGCTGTTGGTGCCGCTGCTGGCGCTGCGCCGCCTCCAGGCGCACGGCCAGCCCGGCCCTGTCCTGAACCCATCACACCTGAGCCCATCACACCTGAGCCCATCACACCTGAGCCCATCACACCTGAACCCATCACACCTGAGCCCATCACACCTGAGCCCATCACACCTGAGCCCATCACACCTGAGCCTGGTGCCCACCTGAGCCCACATGCACCTGAGCCCATCACACCTGAGCCTGGTGCCCACCTGAGCCCATCCCTCACCTGAGCCCCGCTGTCTCCCGCTGTCGGTGCCGCTGCTGTCGCTGCGCCGCCTCCAGGCGCACGGCCAGCCCGGCCCCGTCCTGGGCCCATCACACCTGAACCCATCACACCTGAGCCCATCACACCTGAGCCCATCACACACCTGAGCCCATCACACCTGAACACATCACACCTGAGCCCATCCCTCACCTGAGCCCGGCAGCCTCGCGCTGTTGGTGCCGCTGCTGTCGCTGCGCCGCCTCCAGGCGCACGGCCAGCCCGGCCCCGTCCTGGGCCAGCGCCGCCTGTGCCCGGCCCAGCCGCTCCTGCTCCGCCCGCAGCCGCTCCTGCTCCGCCCGCGCCCGCTCCAGCGCCGCGCCCGCCGCGCTCTGCTCCTGCACCGCCTGCACCGGGGGGACACCGGGGGACACCGGGACAGATTGGGGACGGCTCGGGGATAGCCCAGGGACAGTCCGGTGACAGCCCAGGGACAGCAGTGACAGCCCAGGGACAGCCAGGGACAGCTCGGGGACAGCAGTGACAGCCCGGGGACAGCCCGGGGATAGCTCGGGGACAGCCCAGGGACGGCCCAGGGATAGCCCGGGGACAGCCCAGGGACAGCCAGGGACAGCCCAGGGACAGCCCAGGGACAGCCCAGGGACAGCCCAGGGACCGCAGTGACAGCCCGGGGATAGCTCGGGGACAGCAGTGACAGCCCAGGGACAACCCGGGGACAGCCCGGGGACAGCCCGGGGACAGCCCAGGGACAGCCCGGGGACAGCTCGGGGACAGCCCGGGGACAGCCCAGGGACAGCCCAGGGACAGCTCGGGGACAGCCCGGGGACAGCCTGGGGACAGCCCAGGGACAGCCCAGGGACAGCCCGGGGACAGCCCGGGGACAGCCCAGGGACAGCCCGGGGACAGCTCGGGGACAGCCCGGGGACAGCCCAGGGACAGCCCAGGGACAGCTCGGGGACAGCCCGGGGACAGCCTGGGGACAGCCCAGGGACAGCCCAGGGACAGCCCGGGGACAGCCCGGGGACAGTCCAGTGCCACCCCGTGCCCCCTCCCCACCTGTCCCAGGTGCTCCTGACACCCTCCCACCCCCCACCTGTCCCAGGTGCACTTGACACACTCCCACCCCTGCCCCTCCCCACCTGTCCCAGGTGCACCTGACGCCCTCCCCACCTGTCCCAGGTGCACCTGACGCCCTCCCCACCTGTCCCAGGTACACCTGACGCCCTCCCACCCCCCACCTGTCCCAGGTGCACCTGACACCCTCCCACCCCTCACCTGTCCCAGGTGCTCCTGACACCCTCCCACCCCCCACCTGTCCCAGGTACACCTGACGCCCTCCCACCCCTGCCCCTCCCCACCTGTCCCAGGTGCACCTGACGCCCTCCCCACCTGTCCCAGGTGCTCCTGACACCCTCCCCACCTGTCCCAGGTACACCTGACGCCCTCCCACCCCTCACCTGTCCCAGGTACACCTGACACCCTCCCCACCTGTCCCAGGCACACCTGACACCCTCCCACCCCTGCCCCCTCCCCACCTGTCCCAGGTACACCTGACACCCTCCCCACCTGTCCCAGGTGCACCTGACGCCCTCCCACCCCCCACCTGTCCCAGGTGCACCTGACACCCTCCCCACCTGTCCCAGGTACACCTGACACCCTCCCACCCCTCACCTGTCCCAGGTGCTCCTGACGCCCTCCCACCCCTCCCAACCTCCCCCCGCCGTGCCCACCTGGCCCAGGCTGTGGCGCAGCCGCTCGTGGAGCCCGCGCAGCTCCCGCAGCTCCTCCCGCAGCCCCCGCCCGGGAGGCTCCCGGGGCTCCTCCGGGGGCCGCTCCAGCCCCGGGCCGCGCTCCAGGCGCGCCCGCAGCAGCGCCAGCTCCCGGCACAGCTCCCGGGTGCGCAGCCGGCCCCGTTCCCGTTCCCGTTCCCGCTGCTCCAGCCGCCGGCTCAGCTCGGCCTTGTCCCGGGCCAGCCCGGCCGCCAGCTCGCTGGTCTTGGCCAGCGCGTCCCGCAGCCGCGACTCCTCGGCCTCCGCTGCCCGCCGGGCCTCGGCCAGCTCCGCGCAGCTGCCCTGAGCCTGCGGGCAGAGAGCGGCTAGAGCGGGGCACGGGGGGTACCTGGGGCTGGGGGTACCTGGGGCAGGGGGGGCACGGGGGGCAGGAGGGACACCTGGGGGAGGGGGGGCACGGGGGGCACTTGGGGCTGGGGGCACCTGGGGCAGGGGGGGGACCTGGGGGTGGGGGGGGACCTGGGGGAGGGGGGATACGGAGGGCACCTGGGGCTGGGGGCACCTGGGGCAGGGGGGGTACCTGGGGGTGGGGGGGGACCTGGGGGAGGGGGGATACGGAGGGCACCTGGGGGTGGGGGGCACCTGGGGCTGGGGGGATACCTGGGGCAGCTGGGGCTGGGGATACCTGGGGCGGGGGGCACCTGCGGCACCTGAGGCAGGGGGGGCACGGGGGGCAGGTGGGACACCTGGGGGAGGGGGGGCACGGGGGGCACCTGGGGCTGGGGATACCTGGGGCTGGGGGGGCACCTGCGGCACCTGGGGCAGGGGGGTCTTGGGGGGCACCTGGGGAAGGAGGGGCTGGGGATTGCCTGGGGCACGAGGGATACCTGGGGCAGGGGGGGCACCTGGGGTAGAGGCGGCTTGGGGAGTACCTGGGGCAGGGGGGGCACGGGGGCACTTGAGGACACCTGGAGGGTGTGGGGACACCCATGGGACCGGGACATGGGGGCGCATCCGTGGGGATGCACCTGTGCCCTCAGGGATGCACCTGTGCCCAGGGGGATGCACCTGTGCCCACAGGGATGCACCTGTGCCCACGGGGATGCACCTGTGCCCTCAGGGATGCACCGTGCCCACGGGGAGGCACCTGTGCCCACGGGGAGGCACCTGTGCCCTCAGGGATGCACCTGTGCCCTCGGGGATGCACCTGTGCCCATGGGGATGCACCTGTGCCCAGGGGGATGCACCTGTGCCCAGGGGGAGGCACCTGTGCCCTCGGGGATGCACCTGTGCCCACAGGGATGCACCTGTACCCACAGGGATGCACCTGTGCCCATGGGGATGCACCTGTACCCACAGGGATACACCTGTGCCCAGGGGGAGGAACCTGTGCCCACAGGGAGGCACCTGTGCCCACAGGGATGCACCTGTGCCCTCAGGGATGCACCTGTACCCACGGGGATGCACCTGTGCCCACAGGGATACACCTGTACCCACAGGGATGCACCTGTGCCCTCAGGGATGCAGCTGTGCCCAGGGAGATGCACCTGTGCCCTCAGGGATGCACCTGTGCCCTCAGGGATGCACCTGTGCCTATGGGGATGCACCTGTGCCCTCAGGGATGCACCTGTGCCCTCGGGGATGCACCTGTGCCCTGCCCAGCCCCGCCGCCAGGTGAGCCCAGGTGCTCACCTTGCCCAGGGCCTCAGCCAGCGCCTCCTGCTCGTCGCGGGCCAGCTGGGCCTGCAGCAGCGCCCGGCTCTGCGCCTCCCGCGCCTCCAGCAGCTCCCGCTGCACCTGCGCCCGCTGCGCCTCCAGCTCCTGCACCTGCTGCTGGCTGCGCGGGGACAGCGCCCGGCTGTGCTCACCTGGGCACACCTGGGCACCCACCTGTGCACACCTGTGCTCACCTGGGCACCCACCTGTGCTCACCTGTGCTCACCTGGGCACCCACCTGTGCTCACCTGTGCCCCCAGACCCACCTGTGCCCCCATGCCCACCTGTACCCCCAGACCCACCTGTGCCCCGGTGTGCTCCCAGCCCAGGTGTGCCCCCAGCCCCAGGTGTGCTCTCAGCCCCAGGTGTGCCCCCAGCCCAGGTGTGCCCCCAGCCCAGGTGTGCCCCCAGCCCAGGTGTACCCATGTGTGCCCCCAGCCCAGGTGTGCCCCCATGCCCAGGTGTGCCCAGCTGTACCCCCATGCCCAGGTGTGCCCCCATGCCCAGGTGTGCCCCCAGCCCCAGGTGTGCCCAGGTGCGCCCAGGTGTGCCCAGGTGTGCCCCCATGCCCAGGTGTGCCCAGGTGTGCCCAGGTGTGCCCAGGTGTGCCCCCATGCCCAGGTGTGCCCAGGTGTGCCCAGGTGTGCCCAGGTGTGCCCCCATGCCCAGGTGTGCCCCCATGCCCAGGTGTGCCCCCAGCCCAGGTGTGCCCAGGTGTGCCCCCAGCCCAGGTGTACCCAGGTGTGCCCAGGTGTGCCCAGGTGTGCCCCCATGCCCAGGTGTGTCCCCAGCCCAGGTGTGCCCAGGTGTGCCCAGGTGTGCCCAGGTGTGCCCCCATGCCCAGGTGTGCCCCCATGCCCAGGTGTGCCCAGGTGTGCCCAGGTGTGCCCCTAGCCCAGGTGTGCCCAGGTGTGCCCAGGTGTGCCCCGGTGTGCCCAGGTGTGCCCAGATGTGCCCAGGTGCACCCACCTGTGCTGCAGCTGCAGGTGTGCCTCGCGGGCGCTGCGGGCCGCCTGCTCCCGGCCGAGCTGCAGCTCCTGGTTCCGGCACTGCAGCCGCTCCCGCTCCTGCTGCAGGGCCCCGGCGCACTGCTGCTCCTGTGCCAGCAACGCTGCAGTGCTGCTCAGCTCCCTATGGAGAGACGGACACACGGACAGATGGACAGATGGACAGATGGACAGATGGACACTGCTGCTCCTGCGCCAGCAATGCTGCTGTGCTGCTCAGCTCCCTATGGAGAGACGGACAGATGGACAGATGGACACACGGACAGATGGACACAGCTCCCTAAGGACAGACGGACAGATGGACACACGGACAGATGGACAGATGGACAGATGGACAGATGGACACAGCTCCCTACGGACAGACAGACACACGGACACACGGACAGATGGACGCTGCTGCTCCTGCGCCAGCTGCGCCTGCACGCTGCTCAGCTCCCTGGGGACAGACGGACACACGGACAGATGGACACACGGAGAGATGGACACACTGACACACGGACAGATGGACAGATGGACACACGGACAGATGGACACACGGACAGATGGGCACTGCTGCTCCTGCGCCAGCAATGCTGCCGTGCTGCACAGCTCCCTATGGAGAGACGGACAGATGGACACACGGACAGATGGACATGGACAGATGGACAGACGGACTGATGGACATGGACACACGGACAGATGGACACAGCTCCCTACGGACACACGGACAGATGGACACACAGACAGATGGGCGCTGCTGCTTCTGCGCCAGCAATGCCCGCACGCCGCCCAGCTCCCTAAGGACACACGGACACACGGACAGATGGACACACGGACAGATGGACAGATGGACATGGACACACGGACAGATGGACACACGGACAGATGGACAGATGGACACACGGACACACGGACAGATGGACACACGGACAGATGGACAGATGGACATGGACACACGGACAGATGGACACACGGACAGATGGACAGATGGACACACGGACACACGGACAGATGGACACACGGACAGATGGACAGATGGACAGATGGACATGGACACACGGACAGATGGACACACGGACAGATGGACAGATGGACACACGGACACACGGACAGATGGACAGATGGACAGATGGACACACGGACACACGGACAGATGGACACACGGACAGATGGACAGATGGACAGATGGACATGGACACACGGACAGATGGACACACGGACAGATGGACAGATGGACACACGGACACACGGACAGATGGACACACAGACAGATGGACAGATGGACACACGGACAGATGGGCGCTGCTGCTCCTGCGCCAGCAGCTCCCCCGCGCCGCCCAGCTCCCTGCGGACAGAGGGACAGGTGGACACACGGACACAGCTCCCTGCGGACAGATGGACACACGGACAAATGGACATGGACACATGGACACAGCTCCCTGCGTGGACAGATGGACACACGGACACACGGACATGGACACATGGACACAGCTCCCTATGGACAAATGGACATGGACACATGGACACAGCTCCCTGCGGACAGATGGACAGATGGACATAAAGACATGGGCACAGCTCCCTATGGACAGATGGACACACAGACACATGGACATGGACACACGGACACAGCTCCCTACGGACAGATGGACACACGGACACACGGACATGGACACATGGACACAGCTCCCTACGGACAGATGGACACACGGACAGATGGACACAGCTCCCTAAGGACACATGGACACACGGACACAGGGACATGTGGGCACGGACACACGGACATGGGCACACGGACACAGCTCCCTACGGACAGATGGACACAGCTCCCTATGGACAGATGGACACACGGACACATGGACATGGACACATGGACACACGGACACAGCTCCCTGCGGACAGATGGACACGTGGGCACGGACACACAGACACGGACACACGGACACACGGACACAGGGACGCACTGGGACAGACGGACACAAGGATTCACAGGGACAGGTGGGCACAGGGACAGACGGACACAGGGACACACAGGGCCGGACAGACGGACACAGGGACACACAGGGCCGGACAGACAGGGACAGACAGACGGACAGGGACAGACAGACAGACGGCCAGGGCGGTACCTGCGCAGCCCCTGGGCCTGCGCGCGCAGCTGCAGCGCCTCCCGCTGCGCCTCCTCCTGCGCCCGGCGGCAGCTCCCGGCCTCGGCCCGCAGCTGCTCCAGCTCCCGCCGCAGCCCCGCCGCCTCCGCCCGGCCCGCCTCCGCCTGGCTGCGGGCCTCCTGGGGGCAGCCTTCGTCACACCCACAGCCTCAGACTCATCCTCATCCCCATCCCATCCTCATCCTCATCTTCATCTTCATCCCCATCCTCATCTTCATCTTCATCCTCATCCTCATCTTCATCCTCATCCCCATCCCCATCATCGCCATCCTCATCCTCATCCTCACCATCCTCATCTTCATCTTCATCCTCATCCTCATCCCCATCCCCATCCTCATCCTCATCTTCATCCTCATCCCCATCCCCATCATCGCCATCCTCATCCTCATCCTCACCATCCTCATCTTCATCTTCATCCTCATCCTCATCCTCATCCTCATCATTCCCATCTCCATCCCATCCCATCCCATCCCATCCCATCCCATCCCATCCCATCCCATCCCATCCCATCCCCATCCCATCCTCATCCTCATCCCCATCATTCCCATCCCCATCATCCTCATCCCATCCTCATCCTCATCTTCATCTTCACTTTCATCCCATCCTCATCCTCATCCTCATCATCCCCATCTCATCTTCATCTTCATCTTCATCCTCATCCTCATCCTCATCCTCATCCTGATCCTCATCCTCATCCTCTTCCCATCATTCCCATCCCCATTTCCATTCCCACTCCCATCCCCATCATTCCCATCCCCTTCATTCCCATCCCCATGTCCATTCCCATCCCCACTCCCATTCATGTTCCTATCCCATTCCCATCAATTCCAACCCCACCCCCATCATTCCCATCCCCACCCCCATTACTATTCCCACTCCAATCCCCATCCCCATCCCGATCCCCATCCCATCCTCATCCTCATCCTCATCCTCATCCTCATCCTCATCCTCATCCTCATCCCCATCATTCCCATCCCCATCCCCACTCCCATCATTCCAATCCCCATCCCATCCCATCCCATCCCATCCCATCCCATCCCATCCCATCCCATCCCCATCATCCCCATCCCATTCCCCTCTCCATCCCCATCCCATCCCATCCCCATTCCCATCATTCCAATTTCCATCATTCCCATCCCATCCCATCCCATCCCACTCCCATTCCCATCATTCCCATCCCATCCTCCTCCTCCTCCTCCTGGCCTCACCTGCAGCTGGAGCCGGCGCCGGCTCAGGGCCGCCTGCACGGCCGAGGCGGCGGCGCTGGCGGAGAGGCTGCGGAGAGGGGACACGGCCGGACACGGGGGGGACACGGCCGGACACGGGGGGGACACGGCCGGACACGGCGGGGACACGGCCGGACACGGAGGGGACACAGCCGGACACGGGGGGGACACGGGCACTGGGGGCTCGGGGTCATCCGCCAGCACCGCCTGTTCCCGGGATAAACCCAGGGAGGAAACAGGGGGAGGAAAGGGAATGAAGTCAGTGAAGGTGGGAATTGAGGGGGAAAAGGGGAAATGGAGTCAAGGGAAAGGGGAAACTGAGGCAGGGAGGGGACACTGGGACAGGGAGGGGACACTGAGGCAGGGAGGGGACACTGGGGCAGGGAGAGGACACTGGGGTGGGAGAGGGGACACTGGGGTGGGAGAGGGGACACTGGGGCAGGGAGGGGACACTGGGGCTGGAGAGGGGACACTGGGGCAGGGAGGGGACACTGGGGCTGGAGAGGGGACACTGGGGTGGGAGAGGGGACACTGAGGCAGGGAGGGGTCACTGAGGCAGGAGAGGGGACACTGGGGCAGGGAGAGGGGACACTGAGGCAGGAGTGGGGACACTGAGGCAGGGAGGGGACACTGGGACAGGGAAAGGGGAAACTGAGGCAGGGAGGGGACACTGGGACAGGGAGGGGACACTGAGACAGGAGAGGGGACACTGGGGCAGGAGAGGGGACACTGGGGCAGGGAAAAGGGACACTGGGGCAGGAGAGGGGACACTGGGGGAGGGAGGGGACACTGGGGCAGGGAGGGGACACTGGGGTGGGGAGGGGACACTGGGTCAGGACAGGGGACACTGAGGCCCCTCCTGGCCCTGCAGGCTGTCCCAGCACCTGGGTGAGCTGGCGCAGTGTCCAGCGCAGCAGCTGCAGCTCCGAGCGCAGGTCCTGCACCTGCTCCGGCGTCGGCTCCCGGGCGCGCGCGGCCTCCTGGGGAACCCGGGGCTGGGGTCAGGCGGGGAAGGACAGACGGACGGACGGACAGACGGACAGACAGACGGACATCCCCCCCAAAATCCACACCCACCAGCTCCTGCAGCTGCAGGCTCAGCGCCTCCATCGCCTGCTCCTTCTCCTCGTCCTGGCTGCGGCGCCGCTCCAGGGCCGCGGTCAGCTCGGCCAGCCTGGCCGGACAGACGGACACGGCCACGGACAGAACACGTCAGCCCTGCTGCTGTCTGTCTGTCTGTCTGTGCCACGGCCACACACAGCAAACACATCAGCCCTGCTGTCTGTCTGTCTGTCTGTCTGTGCTGTCTGTCTGTCTGTCTGTCTGTGCTGTCTGTCTGTGCTACAGCCATGCACAGCAAACACATCATCCCTGCTGCTGTCTGTCTGTCTGTCTGTCTGTCTGTGCCATGGCCATGGCCACGGACAGAACACGTCAGTCCTGCTGCTGTCTGTCTGTCTGTCTGTGCCACAGCCACGCACAGCAAACACATCATCCCTGCTGCTGTCTGTCTGTCTGTCTGTCTGTCTGTGCCACGGCCACGGCCCCAGCCACGCACAGCACATCAGCCCTGCTGTCTGTCTGTCTGTCTGTGCTGGCTGTCTGTCTGTCTGTGCCACAGCCATGCACAGCAAACACATCAGCCCTGCTGCTGTCTGTCTGTCTGTCTGTCTGTGCCACAGCCATGCACAGCACATCAGCCCTGCTGCTGTCTGTCTGTCTGTCTGTGCCATGGCCACGCACAGCAAACACATCAGCCCTGCTGTCTGTCTGTCTGTCTGTGCCACGGCCATGCACAGCAAACACATCAGCCCTGCTGTCTGTCTGTCTGTCTGTCTGTGCCACGGCCATGCACAGCAAACACATCAGCCCTGCTGTCTGTCTGTCTGTCTGTCTGTGCCACGGCCATGCACAGCAAACACATCAGCCCTGCTGTCTGTCTGTCTGTCTGTCTGTCTGTGCCACGGCCCCAAAGCCTTCCCCGGGAAACATCCCCCATGGACACATCCTCCTGGAGCTCCTGCATCCTGCCTGGTGCTCCCGAACCCTCCTGGAGCTCCTGCCCCACTCCCGGTGATCCTGCCCCCCTTCCTGGAGCTCCCCAACCCTCCTGGTGCTCCTGCATCCCTGCATTTCTATCCCCATCCCCATCCCCATTCCCATCCCCATCCCTGTCCCCATCCCCATTCCCATTCCCACCCCCATTCCCACTCCCATCCCCATTCCCGTCCCCATTCCCATTCCCATTCCCATTCCCACCCCCATTCCCATCCCCATTCCCGTCCCCATTCCCACCCCCATTCCCGTTCCCATTCCCGTTCCCATCCCCATCCCCATTCCCATCCCCATCCCCATCCCCATTCCCGTCCCCATTCCCATTCCCATTCCCATTCCCATTCCCATTCCCACCCCCATTCCCCATCCCCATTCCCGTTCCCATTCCCATTCCATTCCCATTCCCATCCCCATTCCCATTCCCATCCCCATTCCCATTCCCATCCCCATTCCCATTCCCATCCCCATTCCCGTTCCCATCCCCATCTCCATTCCCATCCCCATCCCCATTCCCATCCCTGGTGCTCCCGCCCCCCTCCCGGTGCTCCTGCCCCCCATCCCCCTGCCCCACACTCCCTCTCCCATCCCGTGCTGCACCCCCTGCACCTCCAACGCCTCCCCCTCGCCCACCCTGGTGCCCCCCCAGCCCCCATTTGCCCCCCAGCCCCCCGTTCACCCCCCAGCCCTCAGTGCCCCCCTGTTCCCCCCTCAGCCCCCCGGTGCCCCCCCAGCCCCCCATTTGCCCCCCAGCCCCCCGTTTTCTCCCCCCAGCCCCCATTTGCCCCCCAGCCCTTGGTTCCCCCCAGCCCCCGTTTGCCCCCCAGCCCCCTGGTGCCCCCCTACCCCCTGGTTCCCCTCCAGCCCCCCGTTTGACCCCCAGCCCCTCACTGCCCCCCGGTGCCCCCAGCCCCCAGTGCCCCCCAGCCCCCATTTGCCCCCTACCCCCCGTTTCTCCCCCACCCCCAGTTCTCCCCAGCCCCCCGGTTCTCCCCCAGCCCTGCATTTGCCCCCCAGCCCCTCTGTTCCTCCCCAGCCCCCATTTTCCCCCCAGCCCCCCCATTTGCCCCCCAGCCCCCTGGTTCCCCCCAAGCCCGCCAGTGCCCCCCAGCCCCCGTTTAGCCCCAGCCCCCGGTTCCCCCCTACCCCTCTGTTCCCCCCCAGCCCCCATTTGCCCCCCAGCCCCCCAGTTCTCCCCCAGCCCCCGTTTCTCCCCCAGCCCCCCGGTTCCCCCTAGCCCCCCGTTTGCCCCCCGTTCCCCCAGCCCCCCGTTTTCCTCCCAGCCCCCGTTTCTCCCCCAGCCCCCGTTTGCCCCCCATTTTCCCCCCAGCTCCCCATTTCTCCCCCAGCCCCCGTTTCTCTCCCCACCCCCCAGTTCTCCCCCCAGCCCCCCGTGGGTCACCTGGCGCTCAGCGCGGCTTTCTCCCTCTCGGCCTCCCTCTCGCGCGCCGCCAGCTGTTCCCGCAGCTGCTCCAGGCGCAGCTCCAGGCGCTCTCGGGCCGCGCCCGCCTGGCTGTGTCCGAGCCGCAGGTGCGCGCCCAGGTGCAGGCAGGCGGCGTGCGCGGCGCGGCCGGTGCGCGACACCTCCTGCGCCAGATCCAACAGGTCCCTGCCCGCCGGGAAGGGAACGGGGAGAGGGTTGGGAGAGGGGATTTGGCAAAAAGATCCAAACCGAGCGCGTTGAAATGTCGGAATGTGGAAATGGGTGTTGGAATGCGCGTGATGTGATATAATGTGATATGATATGATATGATATAATGTAATATATGTAATATAATGTAATATAATGTAATGTAATGTAATGTAATATAATATAATATAATATAATATAATATAATATAATATAATGTAATGTAATGTAATGTAATATAATATATAATATAACATAATATAATAAGAATCTAATCTAATGTAATATAATGTAACCTAACCTAACATAACATAACATAACGTAACATAATATAATATAACGTAATATAATGTAATATAATGTAATATAACATAACATAATACAACATAATATAATAGTATATATATATAATATATAATATAATTATAATATAAAATGTAATGTAACGTATATATAGTAAGGATGTAATGTAATGTAATATATATAATAATTATTTAATATAATGTAATGATATGTTATGTTATGTTATGTATAGTAGTATGTAGAAGGTATGTGTATTCTTTTTATTGTTTGTTATTTGGAGACGTGAATGTAGAGGTTTTTGCTGTATTTCGATTTTGTGTAGTTGGTAGAATTTAAAATTGTAGTGAAGGGCTATTTCCTGTTATAAATGCACATTTTGGAGCCGGCTCTTGGCAAATATTGAAACCTTACACATGGAAATATTGAATATTGAAACATATACATTATATGTATCTGTTAATAATATAACATAACATAACATAACATAACATAACATAACATAATATAATATAATATAATATAATATGTTATATATTATATTATAATAATATAATATAATATAATATAATATAATATAATATAATATATAATGTAATATAATATAATATAATATATAATATAATGTAATATAATATATGTAATACATGTTACATATATGTAAGAAGGTCGTGCTGTAATTAATAAAATTAATAAAATTATTAAAATTACTATCAAAAGGGTGGGAGGTGGTTTTTTTTTTGGGCTCTGGGACCCCCGGGGATGCCCCGCTGACCTCTGGGTGGCCGCCCTCATCTCCCCGAAGTGGCGCCGGAAGGTGACCAGCTGCCGCCAGAGCGCCAGCAGCCGGCTGTGCTCGCTGCTGAAATAGCTGTGGAAGGACTGGGGGGGGTGGAGGGGAGATCAGGGATCCACCGGATCCCCAGAGATCCCAAAAGATCCCCAAAGATCCTCAAAGATCCCCAGAGATCCTCAAATATTCCAAAGATCCCAAAAGATCCCCAAAGATCCCAAAGATCCCCAAAGATCCCCAGAGATCCCAAAGATCCCAAAGATCCCAAAGATCCCCAAAGATCCCCAAAGATCCCCAAAGATCCCCAAAGATCCCAAAGATCCCCAAAGATCCCCAAAGATCCCCAAAGATCCCCAAAGATCCCAAATATCCCCAAAGATCCCAAAGATCCCAAAGATCCCAAAGATCCCAAAGATCCCTAAAGATCCCAAAGATCCCAAAGATCCCAAAGATCCCCAAAGATCCCCAGAGATCCCAAAGATCCTCAAAGATCCCAAAGATCCCCAAAGATCCCCAAAGATCCCCAAATATTCCAAAGATCCCAAAAGATCCCCAAAGATCCCAAAGATCCCCAAAGATCCCCAGAGATCCCAAAGATCCCAAAGATCCCAAAGATCCCCAAAGATCCCCAAAGATCCCCAAAGATCCCCAAAGATCCCAAAGATCCCCAAAGATCCCCAAAGATCCCAAAGATCCTCAAAGATCCCAAAGATCCCAAAGATCCCAAAGATCCCCAAAGATCCCAAAGATCCTCAAAGATCCCAAAGATCCCAAAGATCCCCAAAGATCCCAAAGATCCCAAAAGATCCCCAAAGATCCCCAAAGATCCTCAAAGATCCCAAAGATCCCCAAAGATCCCAAAGATCCCCAAAGATCCAAAAAGATCCCAAATATCCCAAAGATCCCCAAAGATCCCAAAGATCCCCAAAGATCCCAAATATCCCAAAGATCCCCAAGGATCCCCCAAGATCCCAAAGATCCCCAAAGATCCCAAAGATCCTCAAAGATCCCAAAAGATCCCCAAAGATCCCAAAATATCCCAAAAGATCCCAAAGATCCCAAAGATCCCAAAGATCCCAAAGATCCCCAAAGATCCCCAAAGATCCTCAAAGATCCCAAAGATCCCCAAAGATCCCAAAGATCCCAAAATATCCCAAAATATCCCAAAGATCCCAAAGATCCCAAAGATCCCCAAAGATCCCAAAAAATCCCAAAAGATCCTAAAAAAATCCTCAAATATCTCAAAGATCCCCAAAGATCCCAAAGATCCCCAAAGATCCTCAAAGATCCCCAAAGATCCCAAAGATCCCCAAAGATCCCAAAGATCCTCAAAGATCCCCAAAGATCCTCAAAGATCCCAAAATATCCCAAAGATCCTCAAAGATCCCAAAGATCCCAAGAGATCTCAGAGATCCCCAAAGATCCCAAAGATCCCCAAAGATCCCCAAAGATCCCAAAGATCCCCAAAGATCCCCAAAGATCCCCAAAGATCCCCAAAGATCCCAAAGATCCCAAAAGATCCCAAAAGATCCCAAAGATCCTCAAAAATCCCCAAAGATCCCAAAGATCCCAAAAATCCCCAAAGATCCCCAAAGATCCTCAAAGATCCCAAAGATCCCAAAGATCCCCAAAGATCCAAAAAGATCCTCAAAGATCCCAAAGATCCCAAAGATCCCAAAGATCCCAAAAGATCCCCAAAGATCCCAAAGATCCCAAAGATCCCAAAAGATCCCCAAAGATCCCAAAGATCCTCAAAGATCTCCAAGATCCTCAAAGATCCCAAAGATCCTCAAAGATCCCAAAGATCCCAAAAGATCCCCAAAGATCCCAAAGATCCCAAAGATCTCCAAGATCCTCAAAGATCCCCAAAGATCCCCAAAGATCCCCAAAGATCCCAAAGATCCCAAAGATCTCCAAGATCCTCAAAGATCCCCAAAGATCCCCAAAGATCTGGAAGATCCCAAAGATCCCCAAGATCCCCAGAGATCCCAAAGATCCCAAAGATCCCCAAGATCCCCAAAGATCCCAAAGATCCCCAAAGATCCCAAAGATCCCAAAGATCTGAAAGATCCCAAAGATCCCAAAGATCCCCAAAGATCCCCAAAGATCCCAAAAGATCCCCAAAGATCCTCAAAGATCCCAAAGATCCTAAAAGATCCTTAAAAAATCCTCAAATATCCTAAAGATCCCAAAGATCCCTCAATATCCCTAAATATCCCAAAGATCCCCAAAGATCCCAAAGATCCCAAAGATCCCAAAGATCCTCAAAGATCCCGAAGATCCCCAAAGATCCCCAAAGATTCCATAGATCCTCAAAGATCCCCAAAGATCCTCAAAGATCCCAAAGATCCCCAAAGATCCCCAAAGATCCCCAAAGATCCCAAAGATCCCAAAGATCCCCAAAGATCCCAAAGATCCTCAAAGATCCCAAAGATCCCCAGAGATCCCCAAAGATCCCAAAGATCCCCAAAGATCCCAAAGATCCTCAAAGATCCCCAAAGATCCCAAAGATCCCCAAAGATCCCAAAGATCCTCAAAGATCCTCAAAGATCCCCAGAGATCCCCAAAGATCCTCAAAGATCCCCAAATTCTTCTCTTCCCCCCAACGTTCTCTGTCCCTGCCACGGGGCCGGGTCACTTGTCCCTGACACTGCCCCACATCCCCCTGCCCCACATCCCCCACATCCCCCTGCCCCAAATCCCCCTGCCCCACATCCCCCACATCCCTCTGCCCCACATCCCCCTGCCCCACATCCCCCTGCCCCACTTCTCCCTGCCCCACATCCCCCCCTGCCCCACATCCCCCTGCCCCACAAACCTGTCCCTGACCCCATTCCTGTCCTGCCCCACATCCCCCTGCCCCACAAACCTGTCCCCGACCCCACAGCTCCCTGCCCCACATCCCTGTCCATGATCCCACATCCCCCGTGAGCTCACATCCCCCTGCCCCACATCCCCCTGCCCCACATCCCCCCTGCCCCACATCCCCCTGCCCCACATCCCTGTCCAAGACCCCAAATCCCCCCTGCCCCACATCCCCCTGCCCCACATCCCCCTGCCCCACATCTTTCTCCATGACCCCACATCCCCCATAACCTCACATCCCCCATGAGCCCACATCCCTCTCCACGACCCCACATTCCCCTGCCCCACATCCCCCCTGCCCCACATCCCCCTGCCCCACATCCCCCTGCCCCACATCCCTGTCCATGATCCCATATCTCCCCTGCCCCACATCCCCCTGCCCCACATCCCTCTCCACAATCCCACATCCCCCACATCCCCCTGCCCCACATCCCCCTGCCCCACATCCCCCCTGCCCCACATCCCCCCTGCCCCACATCCCCCTGCCCCACAGCCCCCTGCCCGGGCTGTCCCCACCTCCTCCTCGCGCCTCCACTCCGCCTCCCGCTGCTCCAGCTCGTCCCGGGCCCGCGCCCAGTCGGCCGTCAGCTTGCGGATGTCCTCGCTCAGCGCCGCGTTGGCCACGTTGGCGTGTTCCAGCTGCTCCCGCAGCATCGAGTTCACCTGCACCAGGCTGCTGCTCCTGGGATCAGGGACCACCACAGTCAGAGACCCCCGGGAATCCTCACATCCCTGGGGATCCCACCCAGCCCTGCTGCTCCTGGGAGCGCCGGGGTCACCATGGTCAGAGACCCCCGGGAATCCCTCACATCCCTCACCCAGCCCTGCTGCTCCTGCGAGCCCCGGGATCACTGTGGTCAGCATCCCCCCGGAATCCTCACATTCCCCCAGGATCCCACCCAGCTCTGCTGCTCCTGGGATCAGGGATCACCGTGGGCAGAATCCCCCCGGGAATCCTCACATTCCTGCCCACCTCTGCTGCTCCTGGGATCCAAGGGGATCAATGTGGGCAGAGACCCCCAGGAATCCTCACATCCCTCACCCAGCCCTGCTGCTCCTGGGAGCCCCGGGGTCACCGTGGGCAGAGACCCCCGGAATCCCTCACATTCCCCGGGATCCCACCCAGCTCTGCTGCTGCTGGGACCCCCAGGACCCCCAGGAATCCTCACATCCCTGGGATCCCACCCAGCTCTGCTGCTGCTGGGATCCCCGGGGTCACCGTGGTCAGAGACCCCTGGGAATCCTCACATTCCCCCAGGATCCCACCCACCCAGCTCTGCTGCTACTGAGATCAGGGATCACCGTGGTCAGAGACCCCCGGAATCCCTCACATCCCCCCGGGATCCCACCCACCCAGCTCTGCTGCTCCTGGGACCCCTGGGATCACCACGGCCAGAGTCCAGCAGGAATCCTCAAACTCCCACCCAGCTCTGCTGCTCCTGGGATCAGGGACCACCACAGTCAGAGACCCCCGGGAATCCTCACATCCCCTGGGATCCCACCCACCCAGCTCTGCTGCTCCTGGGATCCCCGGGACCCCCGGGAATCCTCACATCCCTCACCCAGCCTTGCTGCTCCTGGGATCAGGGATCACTGTGGGCAGAATCCCTTGGGAATCCTCACATTCCTGCCCACCTCTGCTGCTGCTGGGATCCAAGGGGATCAATGTGGTCAGAGACCCCCAGGAATCCTCACATCCCTCACCCAGCTCTGCTGCTGCTGGGATCCCCGGGATCACCGTGGTCAGCATCCCCCGGGAATCCTCACATTCCCCTGGGATCCCACCCAGCCCTGCTGCTCCTGGGAGCCCCGGGACCACCACGGTCAGAGACCCCCGGGATCCCTCACATCCCTCACCCAGCTCTGCTGCTCCTGGGAGCCCCGGGATCACCATGGCCAGAGTCCAGCAGGAATCCTCACATTCCCCTGGGATCCCACCCACCCAACTCTGCTGCTGCTGAGACCCCTGGGATCACTGTGGTCAGACACCCCCAGGAATCCCTCACATCCCTGGAGACCCCACCCAGCTCTGCTGCTGCTGGGGTCCCAGGGATCACCGTGGTCAGAGACCCCTGGGAATCCTCACAACCCCTGGGGATCCCACCCACCTCTGCTGCTGCTGGGAGCCCCGGGATCACCGTGGGCAGAGTCGAGCAGGAATCCTCACATTCCCCCAGGATCCCACCCACCCAGCTCTGCTGCTACTGAGATCAGGGATCACCGTGGTCAGAGACCCCCGGAATCCCTCACATCCCCCCGGGATCCCACCCACCCAGCTCTGCTGCTCCTGGGACCCCTGGGATCACCACGGCCAGAGTCCAGCAGGAATCCTCAAACTCCCACCCAGCTCTGCTGCTCCTGGGATCAGGGACCACCACAGTCAGAGACCCCCGGGAATCCTCACATCCCCTGGGATCCCACCCACCCAGCTCTGCTGCTCCTGGGATCCCCGGGACCCCCGGGAATCCTCACATCCCTCACCCAGCCTTGCTGCTCCTGGGATCAGGGATCACTGTGGGCAGAATCCCTTGGGAATCCTCACATTCCTGCCCACCTCTGCTGCTGCTGGGATCCAAGGGGATCAATGTGGTCAGAGACCCCCAGGAATCCTCACATCCCTCACCCAGCTCTGCTGCTGCTGGGATCCCCGGGATCACCGTGGTCAGCATCCCCCGGGAATCCTCACATTCCCCTGGGATCCCACCCAGCCCTGCTGCTCCTGGGAGCCCCGGGACCACCACGGTCAGAGACCCCCGGGATCCCTCACATCCCTCACCCAGCTCTGCTGCTCCTGGGAGCCCCGGGATCACCATGGCCAGAGTCCAGCAGGAATCCTCACATTCCCCTGGGATCCCACCCACCCAACTCTGCTGCTGCTGAGACCCCTGGGATCACTGTGGTCAGACACCCCCAGGAATCCCTCACATCCCTGGAGACCCCACCCAGCTCTGCTGCTGCTGGGGTCCCAGGGATCACCGTGGTCAGAGACCCCTGGGAATCCTCACAACCCCTGGGGATCCCACCCACCTCTGCTGCTGCTGGGAGCCCCGGGATCACCGTGGGCAGAGTCGAGCAGGAATCCTCACATTCCCCCAGGATCCCACCCACCCAGCTCTGCTGCTACTGAGATCAGGGATCACCGTGGTCAGAGACCCCCGGAATCCCTCACATCCCCCCGGGATCCCACCCACCCAGCTCTGCTGCTCCTGGGACCCCTGGGATCACCACGGCCAGAGTCCAGCAGGAATCCTCAAACTCCCACCCAGCTCTGCTGCTCCTGGGATCAGGGACCACCACAGTCAGAGACCCCCGGGAATCCTCACATCCCCTGGGATCCCACCCACCCAGCTCTGCTGCTCCTGGGATCCCCGGGACCCCCGGGAATCCTCACATCCCTCACCCAGCCTTGCTGCTCCTGGGATCAGGGATCACTGTGGGCAGAATCCCTTGGGAATCCTCACATTCCTGCCCACCTCTGCTGCTGCTGGGATCCAAGGGGATCAATGTGGTCAGAGACCCCCAGGAATCCTCACATCCCTCACCCAGCTCTGCTGCTGCTGGGATCCCCGGGATCACCGTGGTCAGCATCCCCCGGGAATCCTCACATTCCCCTGGGATCCCACCCAGCCCTGCTGCTCCTGGGAGCCCCGGGACCACCACGGTCAGAGACCCCCGGGATCCCTCACATCCCTCACCCAGCTCTGCTGCTCCTGGGAGCCCCGGGATCACCATGGCCAGAGTCCAGCAGGAATCCTCACATTCCCCTGGGATCCCACCCACCCAACTCTGCTGCTGCTGAGACCCCTGGGATCACTGTGGTCAGACACCCCCAGGAATCCCTCACATCCCTGGAGACCCCACCCAGCTCTGCTGCTGCTGGGGTCCCAGGGATCACCGTGGTCAGAGACCCCTGGGAATCCTCACAACCCCTGGGGATCCCACCCACCTCTGCTGCTGCTGGGAGCCCCGGGATCACCGTGGGCAGAGTCGAGCAGGAATCCTCACATTCCCCCAGGATCCCACCCACCTCTGCTGCTCCTGGGAGCCCCGGGGTCACCGTGGGCAGAGACCCTCGGGAATCCTCACATCCCTGGGGATCCCACCCAACTCTGCTGCTGCTGGGATCAGGGATCACTGTGGGCAGAATCCCCTGGGAATCCTCACATCCCTGGGGATCCCACCCAGCTCTGCTGCTGCTGAGTTCCCCAGGACCCCTGGGAATCCCTCCCATCCCTGGGGATCCCGCCCACCTCTGCTGCTCCTGGGGTCCCAGGGATCACTGTGGCCAGAGACCCCCGGGAATCCTCACATCCCCCCGGGATCCCGCCCAGCTCTGCTGCTGCTGGGATCAGGGATCACCGTGGGCAAAACCCCCTGGGAATCCTCACATTCCCACTGCTCTCTGCTGCTGCTGGGATCAGGGATCACCGTGGTCAGAATCCCCTGGGAATCCTCACATTCCCACCGTCCTCTGCTGCTGCTGGGATCCCTGGGACCCCCGGGAATCCTCACATCCCCCTGGGATCCCACCCACCTCTGCTGTTGCTGGGATCAGGGATCGCTGTGGTCAGACACCCCCAGGAATCCTCAGATCCCTGGGGATCCCACCCAGCTCTGCTGCTGCTGGGACCCCCGGGACCCCCGGGAATCCTCACATCCCCCGGGATCCCACCCAGCCCTGCTGCTGCTGGGATCCCCGGGATCACCATGGTCAGAGACCCCCCGGGAATCCTCCCATCCCTGGGGATCCCGCCCACCTCTGCTGCTCCTGGGATCCCCGGGATCCCCGGGAATCCCTCCCACCCCTGGGGATCCCGCCCACCTCTGCTGCTCCTCCTCCAGCCGGATCAGGGCATTCTCCAGCTCGTTGCTGCCGCTCTCCTCCTCGGGCTGGGAGCCGCCGGCCTCCAGCTGGATCTGTGGGTTCATCCCCCCGCTGGCCATCACCCCCATTTGGGGGGTCTGGGCCAGGGGGGACCCCCACCCAAAACCTCCCTCACCGCCAGCCTCTCCTGCTCCAGCTCGGTGGCCTTCTCCAGCAGCTGCTGCTCCACTTCCCCGCATCTCCTCTGGTACTGCAGCACCTGGGGGGGACAGGGGGGTGACACCCATGGGGGGCACAGCCCTGCCTGGGGTTTGGGTTTGGGGTTTGGGGTTTGGGGTTTGGGGTTTGGGGGTCCCTGGAACTCTTTTCCCAAAGAGTTTCCTGTCACCCGGAGCCTGGCTGTAATTAATGAGGGGATGTTTCCTGTTATAAATACAATTTTCCTGACTGTGATGTAATGGAGGGATGTTTCCTGTTATAAATGCACGTTTTGGAGTCGGCTTTTGGCAAATATTGAGATCTTATACACTGAAATATTGAATATTGAAACATATGCATTATATGTATATGTTATACATGTGATGTAATATAATATAATATAATATAATATAATATAATATAATATAATATAATATAATATATGATGTGATATGATATGATATGATATAATATAATATAATGTAATACGATATAATATAATATAATATAATATAATATAATATAATATAATATAATATATGTTATACATATAGTGTAAGAAGGTTGTGCTGTATTTTCTTTTTTATTTGCGGAATTTAAAATTTTCCTGACTGTGATGTCATGAGGGGATGTTTCCTGTTATAAATGCACGTTTTGGAGCCGGCTTTTGGTAAAATATTGAGATCTTATACACTGAAATCTTGAATATTGAAACATGTGCGTTATATGTATATGTTATACATATAATGTAATGTAATGTAATATAATATATGATATAATATAATATAATATAATATAACATAACATAACATAATATAATACAATATATGATATGAAATGATATGAAATGATATGAAATGATATGAAATGATATAATATAATATAATATAATATAATATAATATAATATAATATAATATGTATAAGATATACATATAATATAATGTAATGTAATATAATATATGATATATAATATAATATAATATAACATAACATAATATAATACAATATATTATATAAAATGATATGAAATGATATAATATAATATAATAATATAATATAATATGTATAATATATACATATAATGTAATGTAATATATGATATTATATGATATGATATGATATGATATAATATAAGATATTATATGATATGATATGATATGATATATGATGTGATATGATGTGATATGATATGATATGATATGATATGATATAATATAATATAATATAATATAATATAATATAATATAATATGTGTTATACATATAACGTAAGAAGGTTGTGCTGTATTTGCATTTTTATTTGTGGAATTTAAAAATGTAATGGAGGGATGTTTCCTGTTATAAATGCACATTTTGGAGTCGGCTTTTGGCAAATATCGAAACCTTATACATGGAAATCTTGAATATTGAAACATATACGTGAGGTGTATATGTTGTACATATATAATATGTAATAAATTAAAACCATTGAAAAAAATTCCCCAGTAATTAGTTAAATCATTGAAAAAAAATTTCCCGGTAACAAATTAAAACCATTGAAAAAAATTCCCAATAATAAATTAAAATCGTTGAAAAAAATTCCCAATAATAAATTAAAATCGTTGAAAAAATTCCCAATAATAAATTAAAATCGTTGAAAAAAATCCCAATAATAAATGAACACCACTGAAAAAAAATCACAATAATAAATTAAAATTATTGAAAAAATTTCCCGGTAATAAATTAAAATAATTGAAAAAAATTCCCAATAACAAATTTAAATAATTGAAAAAAAACTCCCAATAATAAATGAAAATAATTGAAAAAAAATTTCCAGTAACAAATTAAAATCCTTGAAGAAAATTCCCAATAATAAATTAAAATCGTTGAAACAAATTCCCCGGTCATAAATTAAAATCATTGAAGGAAACTTCCCGGTAATAAATGAAAACCATTGAAAAAAATTCCCCAATAATAAATGAAAACCATTGAAAAATATTTCCCGATAATAAATGAAAATCATTGACAAAAATTCTCAATAATAAATTAAAACCATTAAAAAAAGTTCCCAATAATAAATTAAAATAATTGAAAAAAAATTCCCAATAATAAATGAACACCATTGAAAAAAATTCCCAATAATAAATTAAAATCGTTGAAAAAATTTTCCCGGTAATAAATGAAAATCATTGAAAAAAAATCCCAATAATGAATTAAAGCCATTGAAAAAATTTCCCAATAAAAAATTAAAATTACTGAAAAAAAATCCCAATAATAAATTAAAATAATTGAAAATAAATCCCAATAATAAATTAAAATCATTGAAAAAAAATCACAATAATAAACTAAAATCATTGAAAAAAATCCCAATAATAAATTAAAAAAATTGAAAAAAATTCCAAATAATAAATTAAAACCATTGAAAAACAATTCCCAATAATAAATTAAAACAATTGAAAAAAATTCCCAATAATAAATGAAAATCATTGAAAAAAAAATCCCAATAATAAATTAACACCATTAAAAAAAAATTCCCAATAATAAATTAAAATCGTTGAAAAAATTTTCCTGGTAATAAATGAAAATAATTGGAAAAAATTCCCAATAATAAATTAACACCATTGAAAAAAATTCCCAAGAATAAATTAAAACCATTGAAAAAAATCCCAATATTAAATTAAAACCGTTGAAAAAAAATCCCAATAATAAATAAAAATCGTTGAAAACAAATCCCAATAATAAATGAAAATAATTGAAAAAAAATCCCAATAATAAATAAAAATAATTGAAAAAAGATTCCCAATATTAAATGAAAATCATTGAAAAAATTTCCCCGTTAATTAATGAAAACCATTGAAAGCCCCGGGCGGGCCGTACCTTGGCCTGGAGCTTCTGCACCAGCTGTGCCTGGCGCTGCTGGCCCTCCTGGTAGCACTGCAGCTTCCTCCTGTAGGCGGCCTGCTCCTCCTCCAGCCGCCGCCGCAGCTCCAGCTGCTCCAGCTGTGCCAGATGTGCCAGATGTGCCGGGCTGGGGGAGCCATCCTCGGGCTGGGGCTGCGGGGAACAGAGGGGTGAGACCCCCGGGGACAGCCAGGGACAGCCAGGGACACACAGGGACAGCCAGGGACACACAGGGACAGCCAGGGACAGCCAGGGACACCCAGGGACACACAGGGACACACAGGGACACACAGGGACACACAGGGACAGCCAGGGACACACAGGGACACACAGGGACACACAGGGACACCCAGGGACACCCAGGGACACACAGGGACACACAGGGACAGCCAGGGACACACAGGGACACACAGGGACACACAGGGACACACAGGGACACACAGGGACACACAGGGACAGCCAGGGACAGCCAGGGACAGCCAGGGACACACAGGGACAGCCAGGGACACACAGGGACACACAGGGACAGCCAGGGACACACAGGGACACACAGGGACACACAGGGACACACAGGGACAGCCAGGGACACCCAGGGACACCCAGGGACAGCCAGGGACAGCCAGGGACACACAGGGACACACAGGGACAGCCAGGGACAGCCAGGGACAGCCAGGGACACACAGGGACACACAGGGACAGCCAGGGACACCCAGGGACACCCAGGGACACACAGGGACACACAGGGACAGCCTGGGACACACAGGGACACACAGGGACAGCCAGGGACACACAGGGACACACAGGGACACACAGGGACAGCCAGGGACACACAGGGACAGCCAGGGACACACAGGGACACACAGGGACAGCCAGGGACAGCCAGGGACACACAGGGACAGCCAGGGACACACAGGGACACGCAGGGACACACAGGGACACACAGGGACACACAGGGACAGCCAGGGACAGCCAGGGACACACAGGGACACACAGGGACACACAGGGACAGCCAGGGACACACAGGGACACAGGGACACACAGGGACACACAGGGACACCCAGGGACAGCCAGGGACACACAGGGACACACAGGGACACACAGGGACAGCCAGGGACACACAGGGACACGCAGGGACACCCAGGGACACACAGGGACACACAGGGACACACAGGGACAGGCAGGGACACACAGGGACACACAGGGACACCCAGGGACACACAGGGACAGCCAGGGACACACAGGGACACGCAGGGACACCCAGGGACACACAGGGACACACAGGGACACACAGGGACACCCAGGGACAGCCAGGGACACACAGGGACACACAGGGACACACAGGGACACACAGGGACAGCCAGGGACACACAGGGACACGCAGGGACACCCAGGGACACACAGGGACACACAGGGACACACAGGGACAGGCAGGGACACACAGGGACACGCAGGGACACCCAGGGACACACAGGGACACACAGGGACACACAGGGACAGCCAGGGACACACAGGGACACACAGGGACACACAGGGACAGGCAGGGACACACAGGGACACACAGGGACAGCCAGGGACAGCCAGGGACACACAGGGACAGCCAGGGACAGCCAGGGACACACAGGGACACACAGGGACAGCCAGGGACACACAGGGACAGCCAGGGACACCCAGGGACACACAGGGACACACAGGGACAGCCAGGGACAGCCAGGGACACACAGGGACACACAGGGACAGGCAGGGACACACAGGGACAGCCAGGGACAGCCAGGGACAGCCAGGGACACACAGGGACAGCCAGGGACACACAGGGACACACAGGGACACACAGGGACAGCCAGGGACACACAGGGACAGCCAGGGACACACTGGGACACACAGGGACACACAGGGACACACAGGGACACACAGGGACAGCCAGGGACAGCCAGGGACAGCCAGGGACACACAGGGACACACAGGGACACACAGGGACAGCCAGGGACAGCCAGGGACACACAGGGACACACAGGGACAGCCAGGGACACACAGGGACAGCCAGGGACAGCCAGGGACAGCCAGGGACACACAGGGACACACAGGGACACACAGGGACAGCCAGGGACAGCCAGGGACACACAGGGACACACAGGGACAGCCAGGGACAGCCAGGGACAGCCAGGGACACACAGGGACAGCCAGGGACACACAGGGACACACAGGGACACACAGGGACAGCCAGGGACACACAGGGACAGCCAGGGACACACTGGGACACACAGGGACACACAGGGACACACAGGGACAGCCAGGGACAGCCAGGGACAGCCAGGGACACACAGGGACAGCCAGGGGCACACAGGGACACACAGGGACACACAGGGACACACAGGGACACACAGGGACAGCCAGGGACACACAGGGACAGCCAGGGACACACAGGGACACACAGGGACACACAGGGACAGGCAGGGACACACAGGGACAGCCAGGGACACACAGGGACACACAGGGACACACAGGGACACACAGGGACAGCCAGGGACACACAGGGACAGCCAGGGACACACAGGGACACACAGGGACAGCCAGGGACAGCCAGGGACACACAGGGACACACAGGGACACACAGGGACACCCAGGGACACACAGGGACACACAGGGACAGCCAGGGACACACAGGGACAGCCAGGGACACACAGGGACACCCAGGGACACACAGGGACAGCCAGGGACAGCCAGGGACACACAGGGACAACCAGGGACAAACAGGGACACACAGGGACACACAGGGACACACAGGGACAGCCAGGGACAGCCAGGGACAGCCAGGGACACACAGGGACACACAGGGACACTCAGGGACACACAGGGACAGCCAGGGACACACAGGGACACCCAGGGACACACAGGGACAGCCAGGGACAGCCAGGGACAGCCAGGGACACACAGGGACAGCCAGGGACACACAGGGACACACAGGGACACACAGGGACAGCCAGGGACACACAGGGACAGCCAGGGACACACAGGGACACACAGGGACACACAGGGACAGCCAGGGACACACAGGGACACACAGGGACAGCCAGGGACACACAGGGACACACAGGGACACACAGGGACAGCCAGGGACACACAGGGACACACAGGGACACACAGGGACAGCCAGGGACACACAGGGACAGCCAGGGACACACAGGGACACACAGGGACACACAGGGACACACAGGGACAGCCAGGGACACACAGGGACACACAGGGACACACAGGGACAGCCAGGGACACACAGGGACAGCCAGGGACACACAGGGACACACAGGGACACACAGGGACACACAGGGACAGCCAGGGACAGCCAGGGACACACAGGGACACACAGGGACACACAGGGACAGCCAGGGACAGCCAGGGACACACAGGGACACACAGGGACAGCCAGGGACACACAGGGACACACAGGGACAGCCAGGGACACACAGGGACAGCCAGGGACACACAGGGACACACAGGGACAGCCAGGGACAGCCAGGGACAGCCAGGGACACACAGGGACACACAGGGACAGCCAGGGACACACAGGGACACACAGGGACACACAGGGACACACAGGGACACACAGGGACACACAGGGACAGCCAGGGACACACAGGGACACACAGGGACACACAGGGACACACAGGGACAGCCAGGGACACTCAGGGACACACAGGGACACACAGGGACAGCCAGGGACACACAGGGACACACAGGGACAGCCTGGGACACACAGGGACACACAGGGACAGCCAGGGACACACAGGGACAGCCAGGGACACACAGGGACACACAGGGACACCCAGGGACACCCAGGGACAGCCAGGGACACACAGGGACACCCAGGGACACCCAGGGACACCCAGGGACACACAGGGACACCCAGGGACAGCCAGGGACACACAGGGACACACAGGGACACCCAGGGACACACAGGGACACACAGGGACACAAAGGGACACACAGGGACAACCAGGGACACACAGGGACAGCCAGGGACACACAGGGACAGCCAGGGACACACAGGGACACACAGGGACAGCCAGGGACAGCCAGGGACAGCCAGGGACACACAGGGACAGCCTGGGACACACAGGGACACACAGGGACAGCCAGGGACACACAGGGACACACAGGGACAGCCAGGGACAGCCAGGGACAGCCAGGGACACACAGGGACAGCCAGGGACAGCCAGGGACACACAGGGACACACAGGGACACACAGGGACAGCCAGGGACACACAGGGACAGCCAGGGACACACAGGGACACACAGGGACACACAGGGACACACAGGGACACACAGGGACAGCCAGGGACACACAGGGACACACAGGGACACACAGGGACAGCCAGGGACACACAGGGACACACAGGGACAGCCAGGGACAGCCAGGGACACCAGGGACACACAGGGACAGCCAGGGACACACAGGGACACACAGGGACACACAGGGACACACAGGGACAGCCAGGGACACACAGGGACACACAGGGACACACAGGGACAGCCAGGGACACACAGGGACATACAGGGACACACAGGGACAGCCAGGGACAGCCAGGGACAGCCAGGGACACAGAGGGACACACAGGGACACACAGGGACAGCCAGGGACACACAGGGACACCCAGGGACAGCCAGGGACAGCCAGGGACAGCCAGGGACACACAGGGACAGCCAGGGACACACAGGGACACACAGGGACACACAGGGACACACAGGGACACACAGGGACAGCCTGGGACACACAGGGACACACAGGGACACACAGGGACAGCCAGGGACAGCCAGGGACACACAGGGACACACAGGGACACACAGGGACAGCCAGGGACAGCCAGGGACACACAGGGACACACAGGGACACACAGGGACACACAGGGACAGCCAGGGACACTCAGGGACACACAGGGACAGCCAGGGACACCCAGGGACACACAGGGACACCCAGGGACAGCCACGGACACACAGGGACAGCCAGGGACACACAGGGACACACAGGGACAGCCAGGGACAGCCAGGGACACACAGGGACACACAGGGACACACAGGGACACAGGGACAGCCAGGGACACACAGGGACACACAGGGACACACAGGGACAGCCAGGGACACAGGGACAGCCAGGGACAGCCAGGGACACACAGGGACACACAGGGACAGCCAGGGACAGCCAGGGACAGCCAGGGACACACAGGGACACACAGGGACACACAGGGACACACAGGGACACTCAGGGACACACAGGGACAGCCAGGGACACCCAGGGACAGCCAGGGACACACAGGGACACACAGGGACAGCCAGGGACACACAGGGACACACAGGGACACACAGGGACAGCCAGGGACACACAGGGACACACAGGGACAGCCAGGGACAGCCAGGGACACACAGGGACACACAGGGACACACAGGGACAGCCAGGGACAGCCAGGGACACCCAGGGACACACAGGGACAGCCAGGGACACACAGGGACAGCCAGGGACACACAGGGACAGCCAGGGACAGCCAGGGACACACAGGGACACACAGGGACACACAGGGACAGCCAGGGACACACAGGGACACACAGGGACACACAGGGACAGCCAGGGACACACAGGGACAGCCAGGGACAGCCAGGGACACACAGGGACAGCCAGGGACACACAGGGACACACAGGGACACACAGGGACAGCCAGGGACACACAGGGACAGCCAGGGACACCCAGGGACACACAGGGACAGCCAGGGACACACAGGGACACACAGGGACAGCCAGGGACACACAGGGACACACAGGGACACACAGGGACAGCCAGGGACAGCCAGGGACAGCCAGGGACACACAGGGACACACAGGGACACACAGGGACAGCCAGGGACACACAGGGACAGCCAGGGACAGCCAGGGACAGCCAGGGACACACAGGGACACACAGGGACACACAGGGACAGCCAGGGACACACAGGGACAGCCAGGGACACACAGGGACACACAGGGACACACAGGGACAGCCAGGGACACACAGGGACACACAGGGACACACAGGGACACACAGGGACAGCCAGGGACAGCCAGGGACACACAGGGACAGCCAGGGACACCCAGGGACACACAGGGACAGCCAGGGACAGCCAGGGACACACAGGGACACACAGGGACACACAGGGACAGCCAGGGACAGCCAGGGACAGCCAGGGACACACAGGGACACACAGGGACAGCCAGGGACAGCCAGGGACAGCCAGGGACACACAGGGACACCCAGGGACACACAGGGACACACAGGGACACACAGGGACACCCAGGGACACACAGGGACACACAGGGACAGCCAGGGACACACAGGGACACACAGGGACACCCAGGGACACACAGGGACACACAGGGACACACAGGGACAGCCAGGGACAGCCAGGGACACACAGGGACACACAGGGACAGCCAGGGACACACAGGGACACACAGGGACACACAGGGACACACAGGGACACCCAGGGACACACAGGGACAGCCAGGGACACACAGGGACAGCCAGGGACAGCCAGGGACAGCCAGGGACACACAGGGACACACAGGGACAGCCAGGGACAGCCAGGGACAGCCAGGGACACACAGGGACACTCAGGGACACACAGGGACAGCCAGGGACACACAGGGACACTCAGGGACACACAGGGACAGCCAGGGACAGCCAGGGACAGCCAGGGACACACAGGGACACACAGGGACAGCCAGGGACACGCAGGGACACACAGGGACACACAGGGACAGCCAGGGACAGCCAGGGACACACAGGGACACACAGGGACACACAGGGACAGCCAGGGACACACAGGGACAGCCAGGGACACACAGGGACACACAGGGACACACAGGGACAGCCAGGGACACACAGGGACAGCCAGGGACACACAGGGACACACAGGGACAGCCAGGGACAGGCAGGGACACACAGGGACACACAGGGACACCCAGGGACAGCCAGGGACACACAGGGACACACAGGGACACACAGGGACAGCCAGGGACACACAGGGACAGCCAGGGACACACAGGGACACACAGGGACACACAGGGACAGCCAGGGACACACAGGGACAGCCAGGGACACACAGGGACACCCAGGGACACACAGGGACACACAGGGACACACAGGGACAGCCAGGGACAGCCAGGGACACACAGGGACAGCCAGGGACACACAGGGACAGCCAGGGACAGCCACGGACACACAGGGACACACAGGGACACACAGGGACAGCCAGGGACACACAGGGACAGCCAGGGACAGCCAGGGACACACAGGGACACACAGGGACACACAGGGACAGCCAGGGACACACAGGGACACACAGGGACACACAGGGACACACAGGGACAGCCAGGGACAGCCAGGGACACACAGGGACAGCCAGGGACACACAGGGACACACAGGGACACACAGGGACAGCCAGGGACACACAGGGACAGCCAGGGACACACAGGGACACACAGGGACAGCCAGGGACACCCAGGGACACACAGGGACAGCCAGGGACACACAGGGACAGCCAGGGACACACAGGGACACACAGGGACACACAGGGACACACAGGGACAGCCAGGGACACCCAGGGACACACAGGGACACACAGGGACAGCCAGGGACAGCCAGGGACAGCCAGGGACACACAGGGACAGCCAGGGACACACAGGGACACACAGGGACACCCAGGGACACACAGGGACAGCCAGGGACACACAGGGACACACAGGGACAGCCAGGGACACACAGGGACAGCCAGGGACACACAGGGACACACAGGGACACACAGGGACACACAGGGACAGCCAGGGACACACAGGGACAGCCAGGGACACACAGGGACACACAGGGACACACAGGGACACACAGGGACAGCCAGGGACAGCCAGGGACAGCCAGGGACACACAGGGACAGCCAGGGACACACAGGGACAGCCAGGGACAGCCAGGGACAGCCAGGGACAGCCAGGGACACACAGGGACAGCCAGGGACACACAGGGACAGCCAGGGACAGCCAGGGACAGCCAGGGACACACAGGGACACACAGGGACACACAGGGACACACAGGGACAGCCAGGGACACACAGGGACAGCCAGGGACACCCAGGGACACACAGGGACACACAGGGACAGCCAGGGACAGCCAGGGACAGCCAGGGACACACAGGGACAGCCAGGGACACACAGGGACACACAGGGACACCCAGGGACACACAGGGACAGCCAGGGACACACAGGGACACACAGGGACAGCCAGGGACAGCCAGGGACACACAGGGACACACAGGGACAGTCAGGGACACACAGGGACAGCCAGGGACACACAGGGACACACAGGGACACAGAGGGACACACAGGGACACAGAGGGACACACAGGGACACACAGGGACAGCCAGGGACAGCCAGGGACACACAGGGACACCCAGGGACACACAGGGACAGCCAGGGACACACAGGGACACACAGGGACACACAGGGACAGCCAGGGACAGCCAGGGACACACAGGGACACCCAGGGACAGCCAGGGACACACAGGGACACCCAGGGACACACAGGGACAGCCAGGGACAGCCAGGGACACACAGGGACACACAGGGACAGCCAGGGACAGCCAGGGACACACAGGGACACACAGGGACACACAGGGACAGCCAGGGACACACAGGGACACACAGGGACACACAGGGACAGCCAGGGACACACAGGGACAGCCAGGGACACACAGGGACACACAGGGACAGCCAGGGACAGGCAGGGACACACAGGGACACACAGGGACACACAGGGACAGCCAGGGACACACAGGGACACACAGGGACACACAGGGACAGCCAGGGACACACAGGGACAGCCAGGGACACACAGGGACACACAGGGACACACAGGGACAGCCAGGGACACACAGGGACAGCCAGGGACACACAGGGACACACAGGGACACACAGGGACACCCAGGGACACACAGGGACAGCCAGGGACACACAGGGACAGCCAGGGACAGCCACGGACACACAGGGACACACAGGGACACACAGGGACAGCCAGGGACACACAGGGACAGCCAGGGACAGCCAGGGACACACAGGGACAGCCAGGGACAGCCAGGGACACACAGGGACACACAGGGACACACAGGGACAGCCAGGGACACACAGGGACACACAGGGACACACAGGGACAGCCAGGGACACACAGGGACACACAGGGACACACAGGGACAGCCAGGGACACACAGGGACAGCCAGGGACAGCCAGGGACAGCCAGGGACACACAGGGACACACAGGGACACACAGGGACAGCCAGGGACACACAGGGACAGCCAGGGACAGCCAGGGACAGCCAGGGACACACAGGGACACACAGGGACACACAGGGACAGCCAGGGACACACAGGGACAGCCAGGGACACCCAGGGACACACAGGGACACACAGGGACACACAGGGACAGCCAGGGACACACAGGGACACACAGGGACAGCCAGGGGCACACAGGGACACACAGGGACACACAGGGACAGCCAGGGACACACAGGGACACACAGGGACACACAGGGACACACAGGGACAGCCAGGGACACACAGGGACACACAGGGACAGCCAGGGACACACAGGGACAGCCAGGGACACACAGGGACACACAGGGACACTCAGGGACACACAGGGACAGCCAGGGACACACAGGGACAGCCAGGGACAGCCAGGGACACACAGGGACACACAGGGACAGCCAGGGACAGCCAGGGACACCCAGGGACACACAGGGACATCCAGGGACACACAGGGACACACAGGGACACACAGGGACAGCCAGGGACAGCCAGGGACAGCCAGGGACAGCCAGGGACACACAGGGACACACAGGGACAGCCAGGGACACACAGGGACACACAGGGACACACAGGGACACACAGGGACAGCCAGGGACACACAGGGACAGCCAGGGACAGCCAGGGACACACAGGGACACACAGGGACAGCCAGGGACACACAGGGACACACAGGGACAGCCAGGGACACCCAGGGACACACAGGGACACACAGGGACACCCAGGGACACCCAGGGACAGCCAGGGACACACAGGGACACACAGGGACAGCCAGGGACAGCCAGGGACAGCCAGGGACACACAGGGACACACAGGGACACCCAGGGACACACAGGGACAGCCAGGGACACAGAGGGACACACAGGGACACACAGGGACACACAGGGACACCCAGGGACACCCAGGGACAGCCAGGGACACACAGGGACACACAGGGACACAGAGCCCTCGGTGGAATTCCCGGTTTCCTGGGCACAGAGTGGAAGCACAGCAGGGTTCCCACAGGGAAAGGGACGGGGGGGATTTTCCAGCAGGACAAACAAAGCCGGGATGGATCGAGGGACAGGCCCCGGCAGGCCAGGGCTGGTCCGGGCAGCTCCCGGCACCGGGACAGCTCAGCCCCAGAGCGGGGACAGCGGCTGGGGCTGGGAGCGTGGAGCTGGGAAGGCAGATTTTGGGATGGCAGATTTTGGGAAGGAGGATTTTGGGGGCTCACCTGCTCATTGAGAGCCTTGTACTTGATGGCCAGCTCTGGATTTTGGGGCTGGGATGGCAGATTTTGGGAAGGCAGATTTTGGGGCTGGGAAGGCAGATTTGGGAAGGTGGATTTTGGGAAGGCAGATTTTGGGGGCTCACCTGCTCGCTGAGAGCCTTGTACTTGATGGCCAGGTCTGGATTTTGGGGCTGGGAAGGCAGATTTGGGAAGGCGGATTTGGGAAGGTGGATTTTGGGAAGGCAGATTTTGGGAAGGAGGATTTTGGGGGCTCACCTGCTCACTGAGAGCCTTGTATTTGATGGCCAGCTCTGGATTTTGGGGCTGGGAAGGCAGATTTGGGAAGGCAGATTTTGGGAAGGCAGATTTGGGAAGGAGGATTTGGGAAGGCAGATTTGGGAAGGCAGATTTTGGGGGCTCACCTGCTCGCTGAGAGCCTTGTATTTGATGGCCAGCTCTGGATTTTGGGGCTGGGAAGGCAGATTTGGGAAGGAGGATTTGGGAAGGCAGATTTGGGAAGGCAGATTTGGGAAGGCAGATTTTGGGAAGGATTTGGGAAGGCAGATTTTGGGAAGGCGGATTTTGGGGCTCACCTGCTCACTGAGAGCCTTGTATTTGATGGCCAGCTCTGGATTTTGGGGCTGGGGAGGCAGATTTTGGGAAGGCAGATTTTGGGAAGGCAGATTTGGGAAGCTCACCTGCTCACTGAGAGCCTTGTATTTGATGGCCAGCTCTGGATTTTGGGGCTGGGAAGGTGGATTTTGGGAAGGAGGATTTTGGGGCTCACCTGCTCACTGAGAGCCTTGTATTTGATGGCCAGCTCTGGATTTTGGGGCTGGGAAGGCAGATTTTGGGAAGGCAGATTTTGGGGGCTCACCTGCTCGCTGAGAGCCTTGTATTTGATGGCCAGCTCTGGATTTTGGGGCTGGGATGGCAGATTTTGGGAAGGAGGATTTTGGGAAGGTGGATTTTGGGGGCTCACCTGCTCGCTGAGAGCCTTGTATTTGATGGCCAGCTCTGGATTTTGGGGCTGGGAAGGTGGATTTTGGGGGCTCACCTGTTCACTGAGAGCCTTGTATTTGATGGCCAGCTCATCGCGCTCGGCCCGGCTCTGCGCCAGCAGGTCCTCGACGCGGGCCAGCTCCTGCTGCAGGAGCCGGTTCTCCTCCTGCAGGGGCAGCAGCGAGGCCATGGCCCCTGCGGGACGGGAGCGACACCGGGCTGGGAGCTGATTTTGGGGAAGATGAAAAAAGGAAAAACCTTTTATAAATGTCACTGCTGAGGTTTTGAGAACGTGAAACCTGCGAGTGAAACGGAATTGAAAGCGAGTTTGGATGTTCAGAGCTTTGGTTACTGGAGAGCTGGAGAACAGCAGGGTGGCTGCTGGGGGTGATTAATTAATTAATCCCCTTTGGGATTAAACACCGAGAGCCCAAGGGTCGGAGCAGACCCCGCCAGCTGGGCAGGAGGGGCCCAAAGAGTCGTTTTTAGGGTTTGAAATATAACACAGCGTGGTCATGGAATGATTCTTACAGGCTGTGTGTAAAGGCTGCAGGGTTTGTATCTTGTATTAGATGGGTTGGTGTAAATTAGAATATTCAGTAGGGAAGGAGATTTAATGGATTGTAACGGGAAATTCGCTCTCTCACTGCTCTCTCTTGCTCTTCAGCCTCTCTCTCTCTGCTCTGAGCTACAGCTGCAGCTCCCAGCAGGGCCCCTTCACCCAGGCCCTGGGCAATAATAAATAAATAATAAATAATAAATAAAATAAACCCCTGCTCCAGGAGCAGCCCTGACCCCAGAGATCTCCCATCAGCCCTGACCCCAGAGATCTCACCAGCCCTGACCCCAGAGATCTCCCCCCAGCCCTGACCCCAGGGATCTCACCAGCCCTGACCCCAGAGATCTCATCAGCCCTGACCCCAGGGATCTCACCAGCCCTGACCCCAGAGATCTCACCAGCCCTGACCCCAGAGATCTCATCAGCCCTGACCCCAGGGATCTCTCACCAGCCCTGACCCCAGGGATCTCTCACCAGCCCTGACCCCAGATCTCTCATCAGCCCTGACCCCAGAGATCTCTCACCAGCCCTGACCCCAGAGATCTCTCACCAGCCCTGACCCCAGAGATCTCACCAGCCCTGACCCCAGGGATCTCACCAGCCCTGACCCCAGAGATCTCATCAGCCCTGACCCCAGAGATCTCACCAGCCCTGACCCCAGAGATCTCATCAGCCCTGACCCCAGAGATCTCATCAGCCCTGACCCCAGAGATCTCCCCCCAGCCCTGACCCCAGGGATCTCACCAGCCCTGACCCCAGAGATCTCATCAGCCCTGACCCCAGAGATCTCACCAGCCCTGACCCCAGAGATCTCATCAGCCCTGACCCCAGAGATCTCATCAGCCCTGACCCCAGAGATCTCACCAGCCCTGACCCCAGAGATCTCACCAGCCCTGACCCCAGAGATCTCTCACCAGCCCTGACCCCAGAGATCTCTCACCAGCCCTGACCCCAGAGATCTCTCACCAGCCCTGACCCCAGAGATCTCACCAGCCCTGACCCCAGAGATCTCATCAGCCCTGACCCCAGAGATCTCTCACCAGCCCTGACCCCAGAGATCTCACCAGCCCTGACCCCAGAGATCCCTCACCAGCCCTGACCCCAGAGATCTCTCACCAGCCCTGACCCCAGGGATCTCATCAGCCCTGACCCCAGAGATCTCACCAGCCCTGACCCCAGAGATCCCTCATCAACCCTGACCCCAGAGATCTCTCACCAGCCCTGACCCCAGGGATCTCTCATCACCGTCCCCCCCCGGCTCCCACAATCCAGGATCTGGGGTCTGGGATGGGATCCAGCCCAGGACACAGCCAGGGCAGCCCCTGCCACCACCAGCTGCTCTGTTCCCCCTTGGGAAGGGGCTGAGCCCTCCCCGGGGGCAGCACTTGGATAAAGGATCCCTGGAGTCACTGCCTGTCGTGGTTGGGTTTTTCTCAAGCTCTTTCCCAGGGACCCAAACTGCTGAACAAGGGCACACTCTGTAAATTATCCCATTTTTCACATTTCTCTCCTAAGGAGGGGCTTTGCTTGTTGACCCTTGGTGTGACCAATGGTTCAAAGGATCCCACCTCTTAGGTGGGCACATTGTAAAAAGGGATAAAAATGGGTTTGGACAATAAACCAGCCCCTTTTGGGAGCATCAGCCTTCTGAAATCACGAGTCCCTGTCTCATTCATTGTGTCCAACAGCGACATCCCATCCCATGGATCCCATCCCATCCCAGTCCATCCCATCCCATCCCATCCCATCCCATGGATCCCATCCCATCCCATCCCATCCCATGGATCCCATCCCATCCCATCCCATCCCATCCCATCCCATCCCATCCCATCCCATCCCGTCCCCGTCCTCGTTCCCCTTCTCCCTCCCGCTCCATCTCTGTCCCCTTCTGTTCCAACTCCACCCCCTTCTCCTCCATCTCCATCTCCATCTCCTCCATCTCCTTTTCCTTCTCCATCTCCTCCATCTTCTCCATCTCCTTTTTCCATCTCCTCCATCCCCATCTCCATCTCTGTTCTCATTTCCCATCTCCATCTCCTTTTTCCTCTTCCATCCCCCATCCCATCCCACCCCATCCCATCCCATCCCATCCCATCCCATCCCATGGATCCCATCCCATCCCATCCCATGGATCCCATCCCATGGATCCCATCCCATCCCATCCCATCCCATCCCAGTCACTGCCTGTCACGTTTGGGTTTTCTGAAGTTCTTTCCCAGGGATTTAAACTGCTGAACAAGGTCACTCTCTGTAAACTCTCTTGTTTTTTCTCTTTTCTCTCTCCTAAGGAGGGGCTTTGCTTGTTGACCCTTGGTGTGACCAGTGGTTCAAAGGATCCCACCTCTTAGGTGGGCACGTTGTAAAAAGGGATAAAAATAGGTTTGGACAATAAACCAGCCCCTTCTTGAGAGCATCACCCTTCTGAGCAAGACTTTGTGTCCAACAGTGACACTTGTTCACCAGTTTAGGTCCCTGGGAAAAGAAAACTTCAGAATGTAGTCACTGCCTGTCATGTTTGGGTTTTTCTCAAGCTCTTTCCCAGGGACCTAAACTGCTAAACAAGGTCACACTTTCTAAACTCTCTTGTTTTTCACATTTCTCTCCTAAGGAGGGGCTTTGCTTGTTGACCCTCGGTGTGACCAATGGTTCAAAGGATCCCTCCTCTTAGGTGGGCACGTTGTAAAAAGGGATCAAAATAACTTCTGAGAATAAACCAGCCCCTTCTGGGAGCATCAGCCTGCTGAAATCACGAGTCTGTCTCATTCACTGTGTCCCACAGCGACAGATCCTCAGGGACAGGAACAACAGCCCTGCCTTGGGATCTCTCCCTGACGTTTGATTTTAACAACCAGGCACAAACAGGGGGGAGTTTCCCCCAAAACCTCCCCAGCCCCTCAATCCCAGTCCCCTGCAGGCCACGGGGAGCCCCCTGACCCCTGCCCCGGCTGGCAATGCCACCTCCCACGCTCAGGCATTCCAGGGAAAATCCCATTCCAAACTGGGAGTTTGCAGTGGTGGCTGCAGGGACCTTCAGATCCACGCTCACAGTCACAGCACTGCTGGGCACTCCCAGCTGCAGCCACAGAACGGCCAAAATTCGGTGTTCGGGCTCACGAGGTGCTGCAGATTGACAGCTGCGATCCCCAAAGTGCTGCAGGTCTGTGTTGGTGACCATAAAATCCCTTCAGATTGACAGCTGTGATCCCCAAACTGCTGCAAATTCATGTTTGTGAGCACAAAACCCCTGGAAATTCACAGCTGTGATCCCCAAACCTCTGCAAATTCGTGTTTTGATCACAAAACCCCTGGAAATTCACAGCTGTGATCCCCAAACTGCTGCAAATTCATGTTTGTGACCACAAAACCCCTGGAAATTCACAGCTGTGATCCCCAAACTGCTGCAAATTCGTGTTGGTGATCACAAAACTCCTGCAGATTTACAGCTGTGATCCCCAAACTGCTGCAAATTCATGTTTGTGACCACAAAACCACTGCAGAGTCACAGCTGTGATCCCCAAAGTGCTGCAAATTCGTGTTTGTGACCACAAAACCCCTGCAGAGTTACAGCTGCAGGCATAAAACCGCCACGAATTTGCATTTGTGATCCCCCAAACCCCTGCAAACTCACGTTTGTGATCACGAAACCACTGCAGATTGACAGCTGTGATCCCCAAACTGCTGCAAATTCGTGTTTTTGATCACAAAACCCCTGCACAGTTACAGCTGCAGGCATAAAACTGCCAAATGCAAAAAAAAAAATTTGCATTTGTGATCCCCAAAACCTCTGCAAACTCACATTTGTGATCACAAAACCCCTGCAGATTGACAACTGTGATCCCCAAAATGCTGAAAATTCGTGTTTGTGATCACAAAACCCCTGCAGATTTTTACAGCTGCGATCCCCAAACTGCTGCAAATTCGTGTTTGTGATCACAAAACCCCTGCAGAGTTACAGCTGCAGGCATAAAACCGCCAAATGGAAAAAAAATTTGCATTTGTGATCCCCAAAACCTCTGCAAACTCACGTTTGTGACCACGAAACCCCTGCAGATTCGCAGCTGTGATCCCCAAACTGCTGCAAATTCGTGTTTGTGATCACAAAACCCCTTCAGATTGACAGCTGTGATCCCCAAACTGCTGCAGGGCTGTGTTGGTGATCACAAAACCCCTGCAGAGTTACAGCTGCAGGCATAAAACCGCCACGAATTTGCATTTGTGATCCCCAAAACCTCTGCAAACTCACGTTTGTGATCACGAAACCACTGCAGATTGACAGCTGTGATCCCCAAAGTGCTGCAAATTCGTGTTTGTGATCACAAAACCCCTGCAGAGTTACAGCTGTGATCCCCAAAGTGCTGCAAATTCGTGTTTGTGGCCACAAAACCCCTGCAGAGTTACAGCTGCAGGCATAAAACTGCCACGAATTTGCATTTGTGATCCCCCAAACCCCTGCAAACTCACATTTGTGACCACAAAACCCCTGCAGATTGACAGCTGTGATCCCCAAACTGCTGCAAATTCGTGTTTGTGATCACAGAACCCCTGCAGAGTTACAGCTGCAGGCATAAAACTGCCAAATGCAAAAAAAAAATTGCATTTGTGATCCCCCAAACCCCTGCAAACTCACATTTGTGATCACGAAACCCCTGCAGATTCACAGCTGTGATCCCCAAAATGCTGAAAATTTGTGTTTGTGACCACAAAACCCCTGGAAATTCACAGCTGTGATCCCCAAAGTGCTGCAAATTCGTGTTTGTGACCACAAAACCCCTGCAGATTCACAGCTGCAGGCATAAAACCGCCACGAATTTGCATTTGTGATCCCCAAAACCTCTGCAAATTCGTGTTTGTGGCCACAAAACCCCTGCAGAGTTACAGCTGCAGGCATAAAACTGCCAAATGCAAAAAAAAATTTCCATTTGTGATCCCCCAAACCCCTGCAAACTCACCTTTGTGATCACGAAACCCCTGCAGAGTTACAGCTGCAGGCATAAAACTGCCAAATGCAAAAAAAATTTGCATTGTGATCCCCAAAACCTCTGCAAACTCACGTTTGTGATCACGAAACCACTGCAGATTGACAGCTGTGATCCCCAAAGTGCTGCAAATTCGTGTTTGTGATCACAAAACCCCTGCAGAGTTACAGCTGTGATCCCCAAAACCCCTGCAAACTCACGTTTGTGATCACAAAACCCCTGGAAATTCACAGCTGTGATCCCCAAACTGCTGCAGGTCTGTGTTTGTGACCACAAAACCCCTGCAGGTTTGCAGCTGCAATCGCTGTAGCCTTACAAATCCGCATTTTGACCCCCAAAACTGCTGTCAGTTCACGACTGTGATCCCAAAACTGCTGCAGATTTACAGCCGCAACCACAAAATCACTAAAAATTCGTGTTTGTGGTCCCAAACCCTCTGCAGATTTCCAGCCACGGTCCCCAGGCTGCTGCAAATTCACGTCTGTGATCCCAAAAGTGCTGTAAATTCACATTTGTGATCCCAAAACTTCTGTAAATTCACGTTTATGATCCCAAACCCGCTGTAAATTCACATTTGTGATCCCAAACCCGCTGTAAATTCGGATTTGTGATACCAAAACTTCTGTAAATTCATGTTTATGATCCCAAAACTTCTGTAAATTCATGTTTATGATCCCAAACCCGCTGTAAATTCGGATTTGTGATCCCAAACCCGCTGTAAATTCGGATTTGAGATCCCAAACCCGCTGTAAATTCGGATTTGAGATCCCAAACCCGCTGTAAATTCGGATTTGTGATCCCAAACCCGCTGTAAATTCAGATTTGTGATCCCAAACCCGCTGTAAATTCGGATTTGTGATCCCAAACCCGCTGTAAATTCGGATTTGTGATCCCCAAACCCACTGTAAATTCGGATTTGAGATCCCAAACCCGCTGTAAATTCGGATTTGAGATCCCCAAACCCGCTGTAAATTCGGATTTGGGATCCCCAAACCGCTGTAAATTCACATTTGTGATCCCAAACCCGCTGTAAATTCAGATTTGAGATCCCAAACCGCTGTAAATTCACATTTGTGATCCCAGACCCGCTGTAAATTCGGATCTGAGATCCCAAACCCGCTGTAAATTCGGATTTGAGATCCCCAAACCCGCTGTAAATTCGGATTTGGGATCCCAAACCCGCTGTAAATTCGGATTTGGGATCCCAAACCCGCTGTAAATTCGGATTTGGGATCCCAAACCCGCTGTAAATTCGGATTTGCGATCCCAAACCCGCTGTAAATTCAGATTTGAGATCCCAAACCCGCTGTAAATTCGGATTTGCGATCCCAAACCCGCTGTAAATTCAGATTTGAGATCCCAAACCCGCTGTAAATTCAGATTTGAGATCCCAAACCCGCTGTAAATTGGGATTTGAGATCCCAAACCTGCTGTAAATTCGGATTTCAGATCCCAAACCTGCTGTAAATTCGGATTTCAGATCCCAAACCCGCTGTAAATTCGGATTTGTGATCCCAAACCCGCTGTAAATTCAGATCTGTGATCCCAAACCCGCTGTAAATTCAGATTTCAGATCCCAAACCCGCTGTAAATTCAGATTTGCGATCCCCAAACTGCTGTAAATTCGGATTTGAGATCCCAAACCCGCTGTAAATTCGGATTTGAGATCCCAAACCCGCTGTAAATTCGGATTTGAGATCCCAAACCCGCTGTAAATTCGGATTTGCGATCCCAAACCCGCTGTAAATTCGGATTTGTGATCCCAAACCCGCTGTAAATTCGGATTTGTGATCCCAAACCCGCTGTAAATTCGGATTTGTGATCCCAAACCCACTGTAAATTCGGATTTCAGATCCCAAACCCGCTGTAAATTCGGATTTGTGATCCCAAACCCGCTGTAAATTCGGATTTGTGATCCCAAACCCGCTGTAAATTCGGATCTGTGATCCCAAACCCGCTGTAAATTCGGATTTGTGATCCCAAGCCGCCCCGCTTTTCCATTCGCAGCCACAGACCCGGCCCCCATTCCCGGCTGGGATCGCGGAGCCGCCCCGATCCGCGATGTCCCCGCCACAAACCCCCTCTGCCCTCCCGAGCCCGCTGCCCAAGGGCCACTCCCGATCCCATTCCCGATCCCATTCCCGACCCCATTCCCGACCCCATTCCCACTCCCGATCCCGATCCCATTCCCAACCCCCATCCCGGTCCCGATCCCGATGCCACTCCCATTCCCAATCCCACTCCCATTCCCGATCCCATTCCCGACCCCCATCCCATTCCCGGTACCGATCCCATTCCCGATCCTAATCCCATTCCTGATCCTGATCCCATTCCCGGTGCTGATCCCATTCCCGATCCCAATCCCGGTTCCAGTCCCGATCCTGATCCCATTCCTGATCCTGATCCCATTCCCGGTGCTGATCCCATTCCCGATCCCAATCCCGATCCCGATCCCATTCTCATTCCTGATCCCACTCCCGGTACCGACCCCATTCCCATTCCCGATCCCACTCCCGGTACCGACCCCATTCCCATTCCTGATCCCACTCCCGGTACCGACCCCATTCCCATTCCTGATCCCACTCCCGGTACCGACCCCATTCCCATTCCCGATCCCACTCCCGATTCCACTCCCACTCCCAATCCCACTCCCATTCCCGATCCCACTCCCGATCCCGATCCCATTCCCGACTCCCACCCCACTCTTCCCCTTCCGCGGTGACCCCACCTCAGCGCCGGGAGCATCTCCCGCTCCCCGGGTCCCCCCTCGGCCGCCTCCTCCCGCTGCCCGAGCCCGGTTTTTCCCGGGATCCGGGGCGCTCCGGGCCCGCGGGAAGCGGATGCGCGCCCGGCACTCGCCCCAAAGCCGCGTCCCCTCCCCGGTGACGGCGGCAGCGGGGACCCTCCCCTTCCTCCGGCCGGTCCCGTCCTCCCCCAGGAACCCAGAAACCCCTCGGCATCCCCGCAAACCCGCCCCGAGGCTCCCGGAGGAGGAGAAGGAAGGGAAAGGAAGGGAAAACAGGAACCAGGGCCGGGGCCCGGCGCTGGCCGTGCCCGGGGAGGGCGGGCAGTCCTTACCCGGGGCCGAGCCGCTCTCGCCCCGCGCTCATTAAGCTCATTAACGCTCCGGCAGGAAAAGCTCCGGGGTGGAGCCAGCCGGGGTTGCCGAGGGGTGAAGCGGCTTTGACACCCCCGGGATGCGGGCACGGCCCCGGCACCCCGGGTCATCCCCGCCCCCCGCCGCCGGAGCTTTAATTATCCCCAGGGTGATTAAAGACTTTCTGATTAAAGACCCCGGTAGGGAGAAGCGGGGAGGAATCCCAGACTGGCCAGGATGGGGCTGGAGGTGTCCCTGCTCTATAAAATCAGTTCCCTGCTCCATGAGATCAGGGTGGATCCGGACCTGAGCCTTTGGGAAGGAGGAGCTCGCCCGGCCGCCCTCCCCTCGCTCCCCCCCAGGCAGGGAAAGTGCCCTTTCTGCCCCGGAGAGCCGGAGATTACCCGGGCCAGGAGCGGGCAGAGGAGATTGAGGATTTGTGGCGTCTTGGATGCCTGCAAGCCAGGCGGATTTCAGATCCCAAACCCGCTGTAAATTCGGATTTGAGATCCCAAACCCGCTGTAAATTCGGATTTGTGATCCCAAACCCGCTGTAAATTCGGATTTCAGATCCCAAACCCGCTGTAAATTCGGATTTGTGATCCCAAACCCGCTGTAAATTCGGATTTCAGATCCCAAACCCGCTGTAAATTCGGATCTGAGATCCCAAACCCGCTGTAAATTCGGATTTGTGATCCCAAACCCGCTGTAAATTCGGATTTGAGATCCCAAACCCGCTGTAAATTCGGATTTGTGATCCCAAACCCGCTGCCTCCGATCCCAGTTGTGTCCCAAACCCCCCTCTCCTCCTCCCCTCATCCCTTCTCTTACCTTCCTTCCCCTCCCGTGTCCTTCCCAAGTGAAAGCACTGCTAAGCAACAGCTTCTGTTGTGCTGCGTGTCCAATCCCATTCCCTCGGCATCAGCAAGGAACAGGAATCACCAAAGCTCATCCTGCCCGCCCAGGGGAGGACAAACAACTCCAGCCTGGCATCCAAACCATTTTATTGCTCACTGGGAAGCGTTACAGGCTCACCTGGGGGAGCTGCCAGGCCCAGGGGAAAGCTCTGGAAGCAGAATGCCCGTCATCCAAGTTGGGAGTGGGAAGGGAAATCCAAAGGGTTGGGTACAAAGGAGTGAGGTTTCGTACTTAGAAAAGCTTTGATATATAAATAGGTAAGAAAATATTTCTTTGTTTCAAGAGGAATCTCTAAGCCAGCTCTGCCCAAGAGCCTGGCTCCGTTCTGTCCTTAATAAAATGTCCACGGAAAGGAGTAAAAAAATCCTGTCTTCAAAGCAGAGCAGGAGTAGGAGAAACTTCCCAGAGTAAGAAATGAGGAGTTGCAGCGTGGGAACAGCGGGAGCAGGCTCCCCAGGGCCCGTGAAGGGCTCAGAGAAACACCCAGGGGTGCTTGGCAGCCCGGCAGGGCAAGGCTGGTGTGGATTTGGGAGCTGGGATGGATCCAGGAGGCTGCTCCTCACCCAGGCAGGGACTGAGCCAGCCCAAAAGCACCAGGAGAGGGCAGAGGGATGGGCCTGGTGGTTCTGCCCAAAGCAGAGGCCTCCAAGGTCTCCTGTGATGCAGGTCCTGGAGGTGACAGGTCCTGGATGTGACAGGTCCTGGACGTGGCAGGTCCAGGCTGTGGCAGGTCCAGGCTGTGGCAGGTCCTGGATGTGGCAGGTCCTGGACGTGGCAGATCCTGGCTGTGACAGGTCCTGGAGGTGGCAGGTCCAGGCTGTGGCAGGTCCTGGATGTGGCAGGTCCAGGAGGTGACAGGTCCTGGCTGTGACAGGTCCTGGATGTGACAGGTCCAGGCTGTGACAGGTCCTGGATGTGACAGGTCCAGGCTGTGGCAGGTCCTGGCTGTGACAGGTCCTGGATGTGACAGGTCCAGGCTGTGACAGGTCCTGGATGTGACAGGTCCAGGAGGTGGCAGGTCCTGGATGTGACAGGTCCTGGCTGTGACAGGTCCAGGCTGTGGCAGGTCCAGGCTGTGGCAGGTCCTGGATGTGACAGGTCCAGGCTGTGACAGGTCCAGGCTGTGGCAGGTCCTGGCTGTGACAGGTCCTGGAGGTGGCAGGTCCAGGCTGTGGCAGGTCCTGGCTGTGACAGGTCCTGGAGGTGGCAGGTCCAGGCTGTGGCAGGTCCAGGCTGTGACAGGTCCTGGATGTGACAGGTCCAGGCTGTGACAGGTCCTGGCTGTGACAGGTCCTGGATGTGACAGGTCCAGGCTGTGGCAGGTCCTGGCTGTGACAGGTCCTGGATGTGGCAGGCCCAGGCTGTGACAGGTCCTGGCTGTGGCAGGTCCTGGATGTGGCAGGCTCAGGCTGTGACAGGTCCTGGATGTGGCAGGCCCAGGCTGTGACAGGTCCAGGCTGTGACAGGTCCAGGCTGTGACAGGTCCAGGCTGTGGCAGGTCCTGGCTGTGGCAGGTCCTGGCTGTGGCAGGCCCAGGCTGTGACAGGTCCAGGCTGTGGCAGGTCCAGGCTGTGGCAGGTCCTGGATGTGGCAGGTCCTGGACGTGGCAGATCCTGGATGTGACAGGCCCAGGCTGTGGCAGATCCAGGCTGTGGCAGGTCCTGGCTGTGGAGTGTTTGAAGGCACAGGTTGTTCCTTTCAGCACTTGTCCCAGCAGTTTTGGATGCCAGGCAGGATTTCAGGGCAGGAGGGACGTGTCCTGAGGCTGCTGCTTCTTTGGTCCCAAGGGAATCCCGAGGATCCCAGATCCCGAGGATCTCAGACCCCGAGGATCCCAGATCCCGAGGATCTCAGACCCCGAGGATCCCAGATCCCGAGGATCCCAGCAAAGGCGGCTCGAGGCCAGGCTCAGAACTGAACCCAGCCAGTGCTCCCCTGGGCCTGGCTGGAAGCCGACCTGGAGAGAGGGAAAAACAGGGAAAACACGGAAAACGGGGTGTTCAGAAACGGTGAAGGCACCCAGGGAGGAAGCTGGGTTGCACCAGGACCACCCCAAAACCCTCCTGGAGCAGCAGAGCAGGAGGTGCCCGGGATCTGAACTGAGGATTGGCAGCACAGAGCCAGAGCTGCTTCCCAACCCCAAAGCTGGGGCTGGATGGGCCCAGTGGGGCTTTCAGCAGCACCGGGCGGTTCTGGGGCACCCAAAACTCCATGGGATCCATGGGATGGGATCCATGGGATGGGATCCATGGGATAGGAATGGATCCATGGGATGGGATCCATGGGATGGGATCCATGGGATAGGAATGGATCCATGGGATGGGATCCATGGGATGGGATGGGATCCATGGGATGGGATCCATGGGATGGGATGGATCCATGGGATGGGATCCATGGGATGGGATGGGATCCATGGGATGGGATCCATGGGATGGGATGGATCCATGGGATGGGATGGATCCATGGGATAGGATGGGATGGGATGGGATCCATGGGATGGGATCCATGGGATGGGATCCATGGGATGGGATGGGATGGGATCCATGGGATGGGACCCATGGGATAGGATGGGATGGGATGGGATCCATGGGATGGGATGGGATCCGTGGGATGGGATCCATGGGATGGGATGGGATGGGATGGGATGGGATCCATGGGATGGGACCCATGGGATGGGATGGGATCCATGGGATGGGATGGGATCCATGGGATGGGATGGATCCATGGGATGGGACCCATGGGATGGGGTGGGATGGGATGGGATTCATGGGATGGGATGGGATGGGATGGGATGGGATGGGATGGGATCCATGGGATGGGATGGGATGGGATGGGATGGGATCCATGGGATGGGATGGGATGGGATGGGATCCATGGGATGGGATGGGATGGGATGGGATCCATGGGATGGGATGGGATGGGATGGGATGGGATGGGATGGGATGGGATGGGATCCATGGGATGGGATGGGATGCTATGGGATGGGATGGGATGGGATGGGATGGGATCCATGGGATGGGATGGGATGCTATGGGATGGGATGGGATGGGATGGGATGGGATGCTATAGGATGCTATAGGATGCTATAGGATGGGATGGGATGGAATGCTATGGGATGGGATGGGATGCATCCCCCCCAGTCCCTCTCCTGCTCACCCCGAAGCTTTGGCAAAGTCTCCCCAGAGGTCAGCGGCAGGAGCAGCGCTGGGCTGAGGCCAGGACAACAGGGAGTCTGTCATGGGGTGGGGAAGAGAGAAAAGAGAGCCCCAGGAGTGATTCCCCTGCACCCTGAGAGCCAGCCTGCCCCCCTGGCAGCTGGAGCAGCCCCTCAGGAGCTGGGTTATCACTGCAGGGGACGCAGGGACGAGGCAGGGAGTGCATCAGAGAGGCTGCGTGGAGCTCTGGCAAGCAAGAGACCCCTCCTTTGTTTTCCTGACTCTTTTTGTACATTTTTACAAATTGCCCACCCCAGAGGTGGGACCCTTGGGAACCACTGGTTCGTTTTCCAGAGACCATCACCGAAGCCCCTCCTCTGGGAACAGATGTGGGAGCTTCGGTAGTTCACAGAACATGACTTTGTGCATCAACACCGTGCCTGGGAATGGAATTCCCAAAACCAAAACATGCAGGCACGAGCATGGCAACACATCCACCACTGCTGGAAAGAACCAAGAGGAGAAACCATCTCCAAAAGGGACTTTGCTTTCCATAATTCATCATCTGGTATTGTTTGATCTGTTGTGCTGGGGGAGTGTTTTGCTAGTTTAATAAACAGGTTTCTTTCCACTTTCTCTCTCTCTGATGAATTTTCTCCTGAACCGGCTGGGAGAGGGGAGGGGGGTAGGGGGAAGGGTTTTCCCTCGGAATTCTCCTCCCAAATTGGCCTTAAACCATCACATGCACTCTGGTGGTTTTCCAGAGACCATCACCGAAGCCCCTCCTCTGGGAACAGATGTGGGAGCTTCGGTAGTTTACAGAACATGACCTTGTGCATCAACACCGTGCCTGGGAATAGAATTTCCCAAAACTAAAACATGCAGGCACGAGCATGGCAACACATCCACCACTGCTGAAAGGAACCAAGAGGAGAAACCATCTCCAAAAGGGACTTTGCTTTCCATAATTCATCATCTGCTGTTGTTCCATCTGTTGTGCTGGGGGAGTGTTTTGCTGGTTGAACAAACAGGTTTCTTTCCACTTTCTCTCTCTCCAACGAGTTTTCTCCTGAACCGGCTGGGAGAGGGGAGGGGTGTGGGGGGGAAGGGTTTTCCCTCGGAATTCTCCTCCCAAATTGGCCTTAAACCATCACATGCACTCTGGTGGTTTTCCAGAGACCATCACCGAAGCCCCTCCTCTGGGAACAGATGTGGGAGCTTCGGTGGATTACAGAACATGACCTTGTGCATCAACACCGTGCCTGGGAATGGAATTCCCAAAACCAAAACAGGCAGGCACGGGCATGGCAACACTGGTGGGACATTGAGCCCTGACCCTGGTGTATCGCTGTGGGGGACGCACAGGAACCAGGCAGGGAGTGCATCAAAGAGGCTGCGTGGAGCTCTGGCAAGCAAGAGACCCCTCCTTTGTTTTCCTGACTCTTTTTGTACATTCACAGATGTGCCCACCCCAGAGGTGGGACCCTTGGGAACCACTGCTCGTTTTCCAGAGACCATCACCGAAGCCCCTCCTCTGGGAACAGATGTGGGAGCTTCGGTAGTTTACAGAACATGACCTTGTGCATCAACACCGTGCCTGGGAATGAATTCCCAAAACCAAAACATGCAGGCACAACGCTGGCTGTGAGCACAGACCTGTGATGGGGGTTCCTGGCAGCTGGCTGGGCGTGCAGAGCGGGGCCGGGCGCTCCCCGGAGCTGCATTTCCCTCCGGGGGGTGGTGGGAGCAGGCTCAGGCCCCCCGGCCCTGCAGGACGTGGCCTGGGGCTCCCTGTCCCTCCTTCTTTCTTCTTCATGTTCTGAAAGGAGAGCAGAGAGTTTGGGTGGGATGGCAGAGCAGGGGTGTGAAAGCCAAATTGTTTCCATTTGGGAATAAAATCCTGCGCTGCTGTGACATCCAAGGGCTGGGGCACTGTCCTGGGTTGGTGCTACACTGTGTCCCCAATCCTCTGTTTGGTTGATGTTGGATCTGAGAGTAACGGGGAGAAAGTGCAAAGTTTCTTTTCAGGAATGGCACAGACTGGCCTTGAGAATGTGAGTCACTGGCATGGAGATGCAGTTTTTTTTGTGTTTTTTTTTTTTTCCTTGCAGCTCTCACTTTCGCTTTGCTTTGCTGTAGTTAGCTTAGCTTAGTTAGGGCTGAAAAGCTTTGCCATTTTTTTTCTTTCTTTTTTTTCCCTCCTTTTCTTTTTTTCCCTCCTTTTCTTTTTTTCCCTTTTTTTTCCACCTGTTTTTTTTTTTTTGGAACGGTTCAAACCTCCCCCCACACCGAGGAAGACGACACCTGGACCCACTGGGAGCCACCCTTGGCAGCAACATCCACCACTGCTGAAAAGAACCCAGAGGAGAAACCATCTCCAAAAGGGACTTTGCTTTCCATAATTCATCATCTGATATTGTTGGATCTGTTGTGCTGGGGGAGTGTTTTGCTGGTTTAATAAACAGGTTTCTTTCCACTTTCTCTCTCTCTGACGAGTTTTCTCCTGAACCAGCTGGGAGAAGGGAGGGGGGTGTGGTGGGGAAGGGTTTTCCCTCGGAATTCTCCTCCCAAATTGGCCTTAAACCATCACATGCACCCAGAGAGGTCACACCAAGGGGGGTTTTTACCCTCCAGACCCCACAGGGGTGGCTTTGGGGTCTGCAGGAGCTGGCTGCAGCACGCTGCCCTGCCCATCCCTGCAGGCAGGGTTATCCCTCAGCCCCTGCCCCGGGGTTCTGGGGAGGAGCTGCTGCCTCCTCGTACCCCCAAAGGAGGAGCTGGGCTCGGCTGGGGAAGGGCCTCCCTCACTCACAGCGATGTGCAGTTTGATGGTTTGTCCCTCCTTGAAGCCCAGGTCCAGCTTGGGTCCCTGCTCCAGGTCCTGGGCCTGCCGGGCCAGCTCGCTCTGCTGCCTCACCCACCTGCGGGAATGGAATGCAGGGGAGAGGGGAGAGCTCAGAGCCCGAGAGGAGAGCTCAGAGCAGAGAGGAGAGCTCAGAGCAGAGAGGAGAGCTCACAGCAGAGAGGAGAGCTCAGAGCCCGAGAGGAGAGCTCAGAGCAGAGAGGAGAGCTCAGAGCAGAGAGGAGAGCTCAGAGCAGAGAGGAGAGCTCACAGAAGAGAGGAGAGCTCAGAGCAGAGAGGAGAGCTCAGAGCCCGAGAGGAGAGCTCACAGCAGAGAGGAGAGCTCAGAGCAGAGAGGAGAGCTCACAGCAGAGAGGAGAGCTCAGAGCAGAGAGGAGAGCTCAGAGCAGAGAGGAGAGCTCAGAGCAGAGAGGAGAGCTCAGAGCAGAGAGGAGAGCTCAGAGCAGAGAGGAGAGCTCACAGCCCGAGAGGAGAGCTCAGAGCAGAGAGGAGAGCTCACAGCAGAGAGGAGAGCTCAGAGCAGAGAGGAGAGCTCAGAGCAGAGAGGAGAGCTCACAGCAGAGAGGAGAGCTCAGAGCAGAGAGGAGAGCTCACAGCAGAGAGGAGAGCTCACAGCCCGAGAGGAGAGCTCACAGCAGAGAGGAGAGCTCAGAGCCCGAGAGGAGAGCTCAGAGCAGAGAGGAGAGCTCAGAGCCCGAGAGGAGAGCTCACAGCAGAGAGGAGAGCTCAGAGCCCGAGAGGAGAGCTCAGAGCAGAGAGGAGAGCTCAGAGCAGAGAGGAGAGCTCACAGCAGAGAGGAGAGCTCAGATCAGAGAGGAGAGCTCAGAGCAGAGAGGAGAGCTCAGAGCAGAGAGGAGAGCTCAGAGCCCGAGAGGAGAGCTCAGAGCCCGAGAGGAGAGCTCAGAGCAGAGAGGAGAGCTCAGAGCAGAGAGGAGAGCTCAGAGCAGAGAGGAGAGCTCACAGCAGAGAGGAGAGCTCAGAGCAGAGAGGAGAGCTCAGAGCAGAGAGGAGAGCTCAGAGCCTGAGAGGAGAGCTCAGAGGCCGAGAGGAGAGCTCAGAGCCTGAGAGGAGAGCTCACAGCAGAGAGGAGAGCACAGAGCCCGAGAGGAGAGCTCAGAGCAGAGAGGAGAGCTCACAGCAGAGAGGAGAGCTCAGAGCCCGAGAGGAGAGCTCAGAGCCCGAGAGGAGAGCTCAGAGCAGAGAGGAGAGCTCAGAGCAGAGAGGAGAGCTCAGAGCAGAGAGGAGAGCTCACAGCAGAGAGGAGAGCTCACAGCAGAGAGGAGAGCTCAGAGCAGAGAGGAGAGCTCAGAGCCCGAGAGGAGAGCTCACAGCAGAGAGGAGAGCTCAGAGCAGAGAGGAGAGCTCACAGCAGAGAGGAGAGCTCAGAGCAGAGAGGAGAGCTCACAGCCCGAGAGGAGAGCTCACAGCAGAGAGGAGAGCTCAGAGCCCGAGAGGAGAGCTCACAGCAGAGAGGAGAGCTCAGAGCCCGAGAGGAGAGCTCAGAGCAGAGAGGAGAGCTCAGAGCCCGAGAGGAGAGCTCACAGCAGAGAGGAGAGCTCACAGCAGAGAGGAGAGCTCAGAGCAGAGAGGAGAGCTCAGAGCAGAGAGGAGAGCTCAGAGCAGAGAGGAGAGCTCAGAGCCGAGAGGAGAGCTCAGAGCAGAGAGGAGAGCTCACAGCCCGAGAGGAGAGCTCACAGCAGAGAGGAGAGCTCACAGCAGAGAGGAGAGCTCAGAGCCCGAGAGGAGAGCTCACAGCAGAGAGGAGAGCTCAGAGCAGAGAGGAGAGCTCACAGCAGAGAGGAGAGCTCAGAGCAGAGAGGAGAGCTCACAGCAGAGAGGAGAGCTCAGAGCCCGAGTGGAGAGCTCAGAGCAGAGAGGAGAGGAGAGCTCAGAGCCCGAGGGGAGAGCTCACAGCAGAGAGGAGAGCTCAGAGCAGAGAGGAGAGCTCAGAGCAGAGAGGAGAGGAGAGCTCAGAGCCCGAGGGGAGAGCTCACAGCAGAGAGGAGAGCTCAGAGCAGAGAGGAGAGCTCACAGCCCGAGAGGAGAGCTCAGAGCAGAGAGGAGAGCTCAGAGCCTGAGAGGAGAGCTCACAGCAGAGAGGAGAGCTCAGAGCAGAGAGGAGAGCTCACAGCAGAGAGGAGAGCTCAGAGCCCGAGAGGAGAGCTCACAGCAGAGAGGAGAGCTCAGAGCAGAGAGGAGAGCTCAGAGCAGAGAGGAGAGCTCAGAGCCCGAGAGGAGAGCTCAGAGCAGAGAGGAGAGCTCAGAGCAGAGAGGAGAGCTCAGAGCAGAGAGGAGAGCTCACAGCAGAGAGGAGAGCTCAGAGCCCGAGAGGAGAGCTCACAGCAGAGAGGAGAGCTCACAGCAGAGAGGAGAGCTCACAGCCCGAGAGGAGAGCTCAGAGCCTGAGAGGAGAGCTCACAGCAGAGAGGAGAGCTCACAGCAGAGAGGAGAGCTCAGAGCAGAGAGGAGAGCTCACAGCCCGAGAGGAGAGCTCAGAGCCTGAGAGGAGAGCTCACAGCAGAGAGGAGAGCTCACAGCCCGAGAGGAGAGCTCAGAGCCCGAGAGGAGAGCTCACAGCAGAGAGGAGAGCTCAGAGCCCGAGAGGAGAGCTCAGAGCCCGAGAGGAGAGCTCAGAGCCCGAGAGGAGAGCTCACAGCAGAGAGGAGAGCTCAGAGCCCGAGAGGAGAGCTCAGAGCAGAGAGGAGAGCTCAGAGCCCGAGAGGAGAGCTCAGAGCCCGAGAGGAGAGCTCACAGCAGAGAGGAGAGCTCAGAGCCCGAGAGGAGAGCTCAGAGCAGAGAGGAGAGCTCACAGCAGAGAGGAGAGCTCAGAGCCTGAGAGGAGAGCTCAGAGCCTGAGAGGAGAGCTCAGAGCAGAGAGGAGAGCTCAGAGCCGAGAGGAGAGCTCACAGCCCGAGAGGAGAGCTCACAGCAGAGAGGAGAGCTCAGAGCAGAGAGGAGAGCTCAGAGCAGAGAGGAGAGCTCAGAGCAGAGAGGAGAGCTCAGAGCAGAGAGGAGAGCTCACAGCAGAGAGGAGAGCTCAGAGCAGAGAGGAGAGCTCACAGCAGAGAGGAGAGCTCAGAGCAGAGAGGAGAGCTCACAGCAGAGAGGAGAGCTCACAGCCCGAGAGGAGAGCTCACAGCCCGAGAGGAGAGCTCAGAGCCCGAGAGGAGAGCTCAGAGCAGAGAGGAGAGCTCAGAGCAGAGAGGAGAGCTCAGAGCAGAGAGGAGAGCTCACAGCAGAGAGGAGAGCTCAGAGCCCGAGAGGAGAGCTCAGAGCAGAGAGGAGAGCTCACAGCAGAGAGGAGAGCTCACAGCAGAGAGGAGAGCTCAGAGCAGAGAGGAGAGCTCAGAGCAGAGAGGAGAGCTCAGAGCAGAGAGGAGAGCTCACAGCAGAGAGGAGAGCTCAGAGCAGAGAGGAGAGCTCAGAGCCCGAGAGGAGAGCTCAGAGCAGAGAGGAGAGCTCACAGCAGAGAGGAGAGCTCAGAGCAGAGAGGAGAGCTCAGAGCAGAGAGGAGAGCTCAGAGCAGAGAGGAGAGCTCACAGCCCGAGAGGAGAGCTCACAGCAGAGAGGAGAGCTCACAGCAGAGAGGAGAGCTCAGAGCAGAGAGGAGAGCTCAGAGCAGAGAGGAGAGCTCACAGCAGAGAGGAGAGCTCACAGCAGAGAGGAGAGCTCAGAGCAGAGAGGAGAGCTCAGAGCAGAGAGGAGAGCTCAGAGCCGAGAGGAGAGCTCACAGCCCGAGAGGAGAGCTCACAGCCCGAGAGGAGAGCTCAGAGCAGAGAGGAGAGCTCAGAGCAGAGAGGAGAGCTCAGAGCAGAGAGGAGAGCTCAGAGCAGAGAGGAGAGCTCAGAGCAGAGAGGAGAGCTCAGAGCAGAGAGGAGAGCTCAGAGCAGAGAGGAGAGCTCACAGCAGAGAGGAGAGCTCAGAGCAGAGAGGAGAGCTCAGAGCCCGAGAGGAGAGCTCAGAGCCCGAGAGGAGAGCTCAGAGCACGAGAGGAGAGCTCACAGCAGAGAGGAGAGCTCAGAGCCCGAGAGGAGAGCTCAGAGCAGAGAGGAGAGCTCAGAGCAGAGAGGAGAGCTCACAGCCCGAGAGGAGAGCTCACAGCAGAGAGGAGAGCTCAGAGCCCGAGAGGAGAGCTCACAGCAGAGAGGAGAGCTCAGAGCCCGAGAGGAGAGCTCAGAGCAGAGAGGAGAGCTCAGAGCAGAGAGGAGAGCTCAGAGCAGAGAGGAGAGCTCAGAGCAGAGAGGAGAGCTCACAGCAGAGAGGAGAGCTCAGAGCAGAGAGGAGAGCTCAGAGCCCGAGAGGAGAGCTCACAGCAGAGAGGAGAGCTCACAGCAGAGAGGAGAGCTCAGAGCCCGAGAGGAGAGCTCACAGCAGAGAGGAGAGCTCAGAGCAGAGAGGAGAGCTCACAGCAGAGAGGAGAGCTCAGAGCCCGAGAGGAGAGCTCACAGCAGAGAGGAGAGCTCAGAGCCCGAGTGGAGAGCTCAGAGCAGAGAGGAGAGGAGAGCTCAGAGCCCGAGGGGAGAGCTCACAGCAGAGAGGAGAGCTCACAGCCCGAGAGGAGAGCTCAGAGCAGAGAGGAGAGCTCAGAGCCTGAGAGAAGAGCTCAGAGCAGAGAGGAGAGCTCACAGCAGAGAGGAGAGCTCACAGCCCGAGAGGAGAGCTCAGAGCCCGAGAGGAGAGCTCACAGCAGAGAGGAGAGCTCAGAGCAGAGAGGAGAGCTCAGAGCCCGAGAGGAGAGCTCAGAGCAGAGAGGAGAGCTCAGAGCAGAGAGGAGAGCTCAGAGCAGAGAGGAGAGCTCAGAGCAGAGAGGAGAGCTCACAGCAGAGAGGAGAGCTCAGAGCCCGAGAGGAGAGCTCACAGCAGAGAGGAGAGCTCAGAGCAGAGAGGAGAGCTCAGAGCCCGAGAGGAGAGCTCAGAGCAGAGAGGAGAGCTCAGAGCAGAGAGGAGAGCTCAGAGCCCGAGAGGAGAGCTCACAGCAGAGAGGAGAGCTCACAGCAGAGAGGAGAGCTCAGAGCAGAGAGGAGAGCTCAGAGCCTGAGAGGAGAGCTCAGAGCCTGAGAGGAGAGCTCAGAGCAGAGAGGAGAGCTCAGAGCAGAGAGGAGAGCTCAGAGCAGAGAGGAGAGCTCACAGCAGAGAGGAGAGCTCACAGCCCGAGAGGAGAGCTCACAGCCCGAGAGGAGAGCTCAGAGCCCGAGAGGAGAGCTCAGAGCAGAGAGGAGAGCTCAGAGCAGAGAGGAGAGCTCAGAGCAGAGAGGAGAGCTCAGAGCAGAGAGGAGAGCTCAGAGCAGAGAGGAGAGCTCAGAGCCCGAGAGGAGAGCTCAGAGCAGAGAGGAGAGCTCACAGCAGAGAGGAGAGCTCAGAGCAGAGAGGAGAGCTCACAGCAGAGAGGAGAGCTCAGAGCAGAGAGGAGAGCTCACAGCAGAGAGGAGAGCTCAGAGCAGAGAGGAGAGCTCAGAGCCCGAGAGGAGAGCTCAGAGCAGAGAGGAGAGCTCAGAGCAGAGAGGAGAGCTCAGAGCAGAGAGGAGAGCTCAGAGCAGAGAGGAGAGCTCACAGCCCGAGAGGAGAGCTCACAGCAGAGAGGAGAGCTCAGAGCAGAGAGGAGAGCTCAGAGCAGAGAGGAGAGCTCAGAGCCGAGAGGAGAGCTCACAGCCCGAGAGGAGAGCTCACAGCCCGAGAGGAGAGCTCAGAGCAGAGAGGAGAGCTCACAGCCCGAGAGGAGAGCTCAGAGCAGAGAGGAGAGCTCAGAGCAGAGAGGAGAGCTCAGAGCAGAGAGGAGAGCTCAGAGCAGAGAGGAGAGCTCAGAGCAGAGAGGAGAGCTCAGAGCAGAGAGGAGAGCTCACAGCAGAGAGGAGAGCTCAGAGCAGAGAGGAGAGCTCACAGCAGAGAGGAGAGCTCACAGCCCGGCCGGGCTCCCCAGGCACACAAACCCTGCTCAGGAGCCTCCCCTCTGGGCCAGCAGCTCTGCAGGGGCCCAGGTGTCAGCAGAGAGCTGGCCTGAGGCAGCACCCGGGGGATGATCCTGGCTGCTGAGCCCCACATCCACCCCAACACCCCAACACCCAAACACTCCAAAACCCCAGCACCCCAAAACCGAGCACCCCAACACCCCAGCACCCCAAAAACCCAGCACCCCAACACCCCAAAACCCCAACACCCCAAAACCCCAACACCCCAACACCCCAGCACCCCAACACCCCAAAACCCCAACACCCCAAAACCCCAGCACCCCAAAACCCCAGCACCCCAAAACCCCAACACCCCAACACCCCAGCACCCCAACACCCCAAAACCCCAACACCCCAAAACCCCAGCACCCCAACACCCAAACACTCCAAAACCCCAGCACCCCAACACCCCAACACCCCAGCACCCCAGCACCCCAAAACCCCAGCACCCCAAAACCCCAGCACCCCAACACCCCAGCACCCCAAAACCCCAGCACCCCAAAACCCCAGCACCCCAAACCCCAACACCCAAACACTCCAAAACCCCAGCACCCCAAAACCCCAGCACCCCAGCACCCCAACACCCCAGCACTCCAAAACCCCAGCACCCCAACACCCCAAAACCCCAACACCCCAGCACCCCAAAACCCCAACACCCCAGCACTCCAAAACCCCAGCACCCCAGCACCCCAAAACCCCAGCACCCCAACACCCCAAAACCCAGCACCCCAACACCCCAACACCCCAACACCCCAACACCCCAAAACCCCAGCACCCCAACACCCCAACACCCCAACACCCCAACACCCCAGCACCCCAACACCCCAACACCCCAAAACCCCAAAATCCCAGCACCCCAAAACACCAGCACCCCAACACCCCAAAACCCCAGCATCCCAACACCCCAGCACCCCAAAACCCCAGCACCCCAAAACACCAAAACCCCAACACTCCAAAACCCCAGCACCCCAACACCCCAAAATCCCAGCACCCCAAAATCCCAACACCCCAACACCCCAACACCCCAGCACCCCAGCACCCCAGCACCCCAGCACCCCAAAACCCCAGCACCCCAAAATCCCAACACCCCAACACCCCAACACCCCAACACCCCAACACCCCAGCACCCCAACACCCCAGCACCCCAGCACCCCAGCACCCCAAAACCCCAGCACCCCAGCACCCCAACACCCCAAAACCCCAACACCCCAGCACCCCAACACCCCAGCAGTGGCAGCAGCTGGAGCAGCCCCTCAGGGCAGCCCCTTACAGCCGACACAGGACGCAGAGGAAATCATCGAAAATGGGAATTTTGGGGTCAAAATGGGATTTTTGGGGGGTCAAAAGTGGGATTTTGGGGTTCCCAGTGGGATCTGGGGGTTCCCAGTTGGGATTTTCAGGGGGTCCCGGGGAGATTTTGGGCTCCCAAAAGGATTTCTGGGGCTCCCAGTGAGAATTTTGGGGTCCAAAATGGGATTTTGGGGGTGGGGGGGGGGAGGTCCCGGGGGGAGTTTTGGGGTCAAAATGGGAAATTTTGGGGTCCCTGTGGAAATTTTTGGGTCAAAAATGAGAAATTTTGGGGTCCCAGGGGGATTTTTTGGGGTCAAAGTAGGAAATTTTGGGGTCAAAGTGGGATTTTTGGGGTCAAAAATGGGATTTTTTTGGCATCAAGATGTGAAATTTTGGGGTTCAAAGGGGATTTTTTTGGGGTCAAAATGGGAATTTTGGGGGACCCAGTTGGATTTGGGGTTTCCCAGGAGGATTTTTTGGGGTCCCAGTGGGAATTTTGGGGTTTTTGGGGGATTCAAAGGTGATTTTTTGGGGTAAAAACGTGAATTTTTGGGGTCAGAATGGGAAATTTTGGGAGCCCCAGTGAGAATTTTGGGGTCCAAAATGGGAATTTTTGGGGGTTCCCGGGAGGATTTTTGGGTTCCTAGGGCGGGAATTTTGGGATCCCAGGAGGGATTTTTGGGGTTCGGGGGGAGTTCAAAGGGGATTTTTTGGGATCCAAAATTGGATTTTTGGGGTCAGGGAAGGAGTTCAGGGGGGTGCCGGTTCAGATTTCGGGGCTCCGAGGTGGATTTGGGGAGAAGCTGGGCTGGGAATTTGGGTGCCGGGTTTGGGACGCTGCTGATCCAGGCTGGGGAATTGTGGAGGGAGGAAGAGCTGCGAGATTCTTCCTCTTCCCACCACTCTGCCCATGCCAGGTGCCTGCGGGAGAGCTGCCCAAGGCAGCGCCCAGGGGGGCCCAGGGAGGGGCAGGAACTCACTTGAAGTGGTCCTGCAGGGCCACGTTGAAGTCAAAGGCGTCCCCTCGGTCCATAAAGCCGACCCCGATGAACGCCCGGCGGCCTGGGCAGGGAGCGGCAGTCAGGGCTGGAGGGGAGGGGGGGGATCCATGGGATGGGGATGGGATCCATGGGATGGGGTGGGATGGGGTGGGGTGGGGTGGGATGGGATCCATGGGATGGGGTGGGATCCATGGGATGGGGTGGGGTGGGGTGGGATCCATGGGATGGGATGGGATGGGATGGGATGGGATGGGATGGGATGGGATGGGATGGGATGGGATGGGATGGGATGGGATGGGATGGGATGCTATAGGATGCTATGGGATGGGATGGGATGGGATGGGATGCTATGGGATTGGGATGCTATGGGATGGGATGGGATGCTATAGGATACTATGGGATGGGATGGGATGCTATGGGATGCTATAGGATGCTATAGGATGCTATGGGATGGGATGCTATGGGATGGGATGGGATGCTATGGGATGCTATAGGATGCTACGGGATGGGATGGGATGCCATGGGATGGGATGCTCCATCCTGCACATCCCCGTGCCTGGCGCTGCCTGCAGAAGGAGCTGGGACACTGGAGTCTGAGCCACGGGACTGGGGATCACAGAATCCCAGAACGGTTTGGGTTGAAGGCCTGTAAACCCCATCCCATCCCATCCCATCCCATCCCATCCCATCCCATCCCATCCCATCCCATCCCATCCCATCCCATCCCATCCCATCCCATCCCATCCCATCCCATCCCATCCCATCCCATCCCATTCCCACCCCTGCCATGGCAGGGACACCTCCCCCTGTCCCAGGCTGCTCCAATCCCACCCAGCCCGGCCTTGGGCACTGCCAGGGCTCCAGGGGCAGCCCCAGCTGCTCCGGGCACCCTGCCCACCCTCCCAGCCAACAATTCCTGCCCAAAATCCCAGCCAGCCCTGCCCTGGGCACTGGGAGCCATTCCCTGTGTCCCTCATGTCCATCCCTTGTCCCCAGCCCCTCTCCAGCTCTCCTGGAGCCCCTCCAGGCCCTGCAAGGCCCCAATCAGATCACCCCAGAGCCTTCCTTCCCTTCTCCAGGCGTTTCACCTCATTGCCTGCACCCACAGCTCCAGCACCAACAGCTTTTTCATGGAGCTGGCAGCACGGGGCTGCTGCTCCTGCATCCTCCCGCCAAGGCCCAGCAGAGCCAAACCCAGGCGGGTTTTGGTGCTGGCAAAGGTGAGAGCAGCGGGAGGGAGGGAGGGAGGGAGGCAGCTCCTGGCTCTGCCCGGGGAGCAGGAACAGGAGCAGGGAGGGCTCCCAACGCACCGTTCCCATCCTCGATGCGGATGACAAAATATCTGCTGGAGTCCGTCACGCCCTCCACAGCCATCCCCGGGAACTGCTCCACAGGAGCCTGGGCAAAGAGCTCTCCTGGAACGAACAGAGCGGGGTCAGGGCCGAGCCGGGCCGGGCCGAGCCGTGAAATCCCCGCGGGGGCAGCGCAGGGAGCCCCCCGAGCTGACCCGAGCTCTTGTCCTCCAGCTTGATGAAGGCGGTGCTGCCCTTGGCCGTGATGCGCAGGCGGCCGCTCCAGGCCGGCTGGTCCAGCTGCCACTCGGCGGCTCTGCGGGAAGCAGAAAGGGACGGGGCTGAGTGTCGGGGCTGTTAGCAATGCAGGTTTTGGAGCTGGCAGGTTTTGGAGCTGGCAGGTTTTGGAGCTGGCAGATTTTGGAGCTGGCAGATTTTGGAGCTGGCAGATTTTGGAGCTGGCAGATTTTGGAGTTGGCAGATTTTGGAGCTGGCAGATTTTGGAGCTGGCAGATTTTGGAGTTGGCAGATTTTGGAGGTGGCAGATTTTGGCATGTAACAAGTGGATTGCCACCTGGGTTGACAGTGCTGTTATAAATGCAGATTTTGGAGTTGGCAGATTTTGGAGCTGGCAGATTTTGGAGCTGGCAGATTTTGGAGGTGGCAGATTTTTGGAGTTGGCAGATTTTGGAGTTGGCAGATTTTGGAGTTGGCAGATTTTGGAGCTGGCAGATTTTGGAGTTGGCAGATTTTGGAGCTGGCAGATTTTGGAGGTGGCAGATTTTGGAGCTGGCAGATTTTGGAGCTGGCAGATTTTGGAGGTGGCAGATTTTGGAGCTGGCAGATTTTGGTGTTGGCAGATTTTGGAGTTGGCAGATTTTGGAGCTGGCAGATTTTGGAGCTGGCAGATTTTGGAGGTGGCAGATTTTGGTGTTGGCAGATTTTGGAGTTGGCAGATTTTGGAGCTGGCAGATTTTGGAGTTGGCAGATTTTGGAGTTGGCAGGTTTTGGAGTTGGCAGGTTTTGGAGTTGGCAGATTTTGGAGTTGGCAGATTTTGGAGTTGGCAGATTTTGGAGTTGGCAGATTTTGGCATATAACAAGCAGATTGCTTTCTGTATAATATGGGAAGGTTTATATTGTGTAGTTTTCATGTTTGCATTTTTCTTAAACTCTTTTCCCAGGGATCGAGGCCGTAAATAAAGTCACTCTATGTAAACTCTCTTGTTTTTCACTTTTCCCTCTTCTTCCCTCTTGCTTGTTGACCCCCTTGGTGTAGCCAATGAGTCCAGAAATCCCAGCTCTGGGGTGGGCACGTTGTAAAAAAAGTATAAAAATAAGCTCTAAAAATAAACCAGCCCCTTTTTTCGAAGCCTCAGCCTTCTAAACCACGTGTCCGTGTCTCATTGATTGTGTCCCACAGCAACAATATTGCATTTTTTTAAATTATTATTAATAGGATTTAAAAAATTGTGATGGATAAATATTCTTAGATTGTAACCAAGTAGAGATGGGATTGTTGTGTTTTTTTAATTCCTCAAAGAGATAGAAGACAGGAGGGCCAGCTGGAATTCCTGAGGATAAGGAACAACTGAGCCTTGTTAGAAAGATTTACTACCTCTCTTTACACTTAGCAAGGCCACATAGAGAAACTGTAATTAAGGGAAGTCTTGAAACCAAAAATGAATATTTGAATCATGTATTAGCTCATTTAAATATGCAACACAGAAGTCCTTAAAAACAAAGGATCTGAAAAAAGATGGGGCGCTGATCTGGTTGGTATCAGCACCTCGGCCGAAAAGAGCTTGGTGGGTTTTTTTCTCCTTATTGTCTATTTTTATTTTATTTTATTTTATTTTATTTTATTTTATTTTTTATTAAACTTATAAATTAACATAAAAAGGTGAAACGTCATTTTTCACAGTGCCTTCTATCCCATCTCTGGACTGTGTTGTTATGTCTAACAGCCAACGCTTGGCTTTTGGCTTTTTGCTGCTTGCTGCTCCCTTAGCCACTTTTGCTCTCTGCTGCCTGTTTTTTCACTGTTTCTGGGTTTTTTCCTTCCTTTTCCCTTCCTCCCCCAAAGATTCGGACCTGAGGACCTGACCTGAGGATCTCCGAGGATCTCCGAGCCTGTGGAAGTTCCCCCCACCGTAACTTGAGCCTTTTCCTTTTTTCTCTTGTGGGGGGAAGAGTTCTTGTCAATAAATCGGTTTTTTCCCACTTTTTCTCTTCCAAAGAATTTCCTCCCCAAACCCAGGGCTGGGGGCGGGGAGGGGTGGTGGAGGTTTGTTTGCCTTAGGGGATTTCCTCTCAGAGGTGGGTTTTTAATTTGCCCTAAAACCAAGACACTTTTTGGTGCGTTGGCCGGGAAACGCAGCCCGCAGCTCCCCGGGCGTTTGTCACAAGGTGTTCTGGTTTCACCCCAAAACAGCCGCGGGGTTTGGGGCGGGGAGCGGGCGGGAGCTGCCGGGGAGGTTTCGGTTCCTTTTCCGCCGAGTTTCCAGACTCGGAGCTGCTTTAGGGACAGGCTTGGGGCTGGGAACCCCAAAACACCCGGGGGGACGGGGACACCGCGGTGGGCTGGGGGCACAGAGAGCTCCTGGGGGCTGAGAGAGCTCCTGGGGGGCTGAGAGAGCTCCTGGGGGGCTGAGAGAGCTCCTGGGGGGCTGAGAGAACCCACGGGGGGCTGAGAGAACCCACGGGGGCTGAGAGAGCTCCTGGGGGCTGAGAGAACCCATGGGGGGCTGAGAGAACCCACGGGGGGCTGAGAGAACCCACGGGGGGCTGAGAGAACCCACGGGGGCTGAGAGAGCTCCTGGGGGCTGAGAGAGCTCCTGGGGGGCTGAGAGAACCCACGGGGGGCTGAGAGAGCTCCTGGGGGCTGAGAGAACCCACAGAGGGCTGAGAGAACTCATGGGGGGCTGAGAGAACCCACGGAGGGCTGAGAGAACCCACGGGGGGCTGAGAGAACCCACAGAGGGCTGAGAGAACCCACGGGGGGCTGAGAGAACCCGTGAGGGGCTGAGAGAACCCACAGAGGGCTGAGAGAACCCACGGGGGGCTGAGAGAACCCACGGGGGCTGAGAGAACCCACGGGGGCTGAGAGAACCCACAGAGGGCTGAGAGAACCCACGGGGGGCTGAGAGAACCCGTGAGGGGCTGAGAGAACCCACAGAGGGCTGAGAGAACCCACGGGGGCTGAGAGAACCCACAGAGGGCTGAGAGAACCCACGGGGGGCTGAGAGAACCCGTGAGGGGCTGAGAGAACCCACAGAGGGCTGAGAGAACCCACAGAGGGCTGAGAGAACCCACGGGGGCTGAGAGAACCCACAGAGGGCTGAGAGAGCTCCTGGGGGCTGAGAGAACCCACGGAGGCTGAGAGAACCCACAGAGGGCTGAGAGAACCCACGGGGGGCTCAGAGAACCCGTGAGGGGCTCAGAGAACCCGTGAGGGGCTGAGAGAACCCACGGGGGGCTGAGAGAACCCACAGAGGGCTGAGAGAACCCATGGGGGGCTGAGAGAACCCACAGAGGGCTGAGAGAACCCACGGGGGGCTGAGAGAACCCACGGGGGGCTCAGAGAACCCACGGGGGGCTGAGAGAGCTCACGGGGGGCTGAGAGAACCCGTGAGGGGCTCAGAGAACCCACAGAGGGCTGAGAGAACCCGTGAGGGGCTGAGAGAGCTCCTGGGGGCTGAGAGAACCCGTGAGGGGCTGAGAGAACCCGTGAGGGGCTGAGAGAACCCGTGAGGGGCTGAGAGAACCCGTGAGGGGCTGAGATAACCCCTGAGGGGCTCAGAGAACCCACAGAGGGCTGAGAGAACCCACGGGGGGCTGAGAGAACCCACGGGGGGCTGAGAGAACCCGTGAGGGGCTGAGAGAACCCGTGAGGGGCCGTTCTTGCTGCCCACGGGGAGGGACAGACCCCACACGCCTCATGAGGAGGGGACCCCCACAAACCCCACAGGGAGGGGACGAGCTCTCCCCCCACCGCCCCCCTCAGGCCAGGAGGCGCTGACAGCCCGCGGGCCCCACCTGTAGCCGCGGTTGGAGGCCCGCGGCGGTACGCGGTAGACGAGCACCGCCGGCTTCACGCACAGCACCGACTCGTACTCCTCGGCCTGCGCCGCCATCGCGGCCCCGCCGCCGCTCCGTCCCGGCGCCTCGATGGTAACACCTCGATGGTACCGCGCCGGAGTGGGCGGGGCCCGCCGGAGAGAGGAGCTTCCGCATCCGCAGCGCCCCCTAGCGTGCGGGAGGACCCCGGTGGTGCGGGAACTGGTCCCAGTTGGCTGCGGGAACTGGGACCGGCTCGGGGCTGCGAGCCACGGAACTCACGGGGTTCACCGCTTTTATAAATCAGAAATTTTAGAAATCAGATAGCGGAGTCTACTATTTCGATTTATTTACATTATAGTGTCATATATTATATGTATATATATTATATATATGTATATATATTATATGTTTTATAAGATTGATCTGATACATAAAATGAATGTATTAGATACTGGGCAGTATCATATATTATATATAATTGTTCTACGTTCCTTCTATAGGAATATATTTTTTTATTATTATTTCGATGTTGTATATTAAAGTTCTATGTTTACATGACATCTATTATAAATAAACCCCACGAGAGGGGCCTGTGCCTTTTGTTGGGCCTGGACCATAAGTTTTGTTGTTTTATATTATTTATTTTTTGTGTTTGTGGGTGTTTTGTTTGTTAAATAAATAGGGTGGGGGTTTTTTACTTAAAAAAAAATAGTAGTGCGCAGGTTGTTTGGAAAAAACCGTTTGACTTTTATACGTTTTTATTTTGGTGTTTCTTTAAAACACAGACAGTGGTAAGACAGAGATCTCCAGTGCTTTTAATTAATTTTAATTAATCAAAGTAAAAAAAGTTTTTTTGAACCGTTTTTTTTTTTTTTTTTTAGACCCCAGCTCCCTTGGAATTTGGATAAAATCCCGAGGGAGCTGGGGGCAGTGGGAGCTGCCGGGGCTCCCGGGCTCCTCCTCACCCCAGGAGCTTCCAGCACCGCTCTGGGCTGGGGAGCCCAGCACGGAGCAACAGAACAATCACAGCCCATTCAATTAATTCAATTAATTCAATTAACTGCTTGGCTCGCTTCTCCTCCAAGGCAGAGGCAGCACCCACATCCACATCTGGGACCCACACCTGCCCTGGGACCCACGCCTGCCCTGGGAGCCACACCTGCCCTGGGATCCACATCTGGGACCCACATCTGGGACCCACACCTCCCCTGGGATCCACACCTGCCCTGGGATCCACACCTGCCCTGGGAGCCACACCTGCCCTGGGATCCACATCTGGGACCCACATCTGGGACCCACACCTCCCCTGGGATCCACACCTGCCCTGGGATCCACACCTGGGATCCACACCTGCCCTGGGATCCACACCTGGGATCCACACCTGCCCTGGGATCCACACCTGCCCTGGGAGCCACACCTGCCCTGGGAGCCACACCTGCCCTGGGATCCACATCTGGGACCCACATCTGGGACCCACACCTCCCCTGGGATCCACACCTGCCCTGGGATCCACACCTGCCCTGGGAGCCACACCTGCCCTGGGAGCCACACCTGCCCACCCTCCTCGGGGTGCTCCTCCCAACCACCCCAAAACCCCCCGGGTTTGGGTGAACCCGGCCCAATTACGGGCAAAAGCTCTGATCTGATACGTAAAATGGATGGATTAGATACTGGCTTGTATCATGTATTATATATAATATATAATACATATAATATATAATTATATATCACACATTATATAATATATAATATATAATATATATAATATATAATATATAATGATATATTATACATTATATATAATATATATGATACAATATACAATGATATATCACACATCATATATTATATATAATAGATATATCATACATTATATATAATATACAATACATATAATATACATTATATATATAATATATAATACATATAATATATAATTATATAATATACATTATATATGATATATAATGATATATCATACATCATACATTATATATAATACATATATCATACAATATATATAATATATAATACATAATATATAATGATATATCATACATTATATATTATATATTATATATAATACATATAATATATCATACATTATATATTATACATAATTATATATATAATTACATGTATTATATATAATTTCTTTTTCCTCTCCTGGCCGATTTTTACGCACGCGCCACCAAAAAGCCGCCCTGGGCAGAGACAGGGGGAAGGCAAAAGCAGCCAGCCAGTAAAACCGTGGAAAAGTTTAAAGACATTTATTTAAAATACAATTTATAAAACGTTTTCTTTTCCGGCGCACGTGTTTGTTTTTTTATTTATTTATTTTGTTGGTTTTTTTTTTTTTTTTTTTTTTTTTAATTTTTATTTTTTCAGGGCGGAAACTCGCGGTGCCGCGTCCGTCCTTCCCCCCTTTCCTCGGGAGCCGCCGAGCCGAGCCGAGCCGAGCCGAGCCCTGCCCTGCCGAGCCGAGCCCTGCCGAGCCGTGCCGAGCCGAGCCGTGCCGAGCCCAGCCGAGCCGAGCCGTGCCGAGCCGTGCCGAACCCCGGGCACCGCGGCCCAGCCCCGGGAGGCAGCAGGGAAGGAGCTCTCAGTGCCTGGGAAAGGGGAATTTCTCGGTGCCGGGACACGGAGGAGGAGGCAGCAGCGACAGAAACCGCACCAGAAATCAATCCCGGGTGGATTCGGGAGGTGGTGGTTTGGTTGTTTGTTTTTTTTTTTTTTTGGCTATTCGAAGCTATTTTTTTTTTTTAGGAATAATTAAGGAAAGGCGCAGTGACTACGGTTATTGCTGACACGTCCTTCTCCCTCCCCTCCCGGAGCTCATCCCGGCTCCCGGGCGGATGGGGATGGGGGGATCCTCCAAAAGTCATCAGGATGCCAGGGGGGATCCCGGGGGGAATCCCAGAGGGAATCCAGAGGGAATCCCAGAGGGAATCCAGAGGGGAATCCCGGGGGGGAATCCCGGGGGGGAATCCCAGGGGGGAATCCCGGAGGGGAAATCCTGAATCCTGGGGGGAATCCCGGGGGGGAATCCCTGGGGAGGAATCCAGGGGGGAATCCCAGGGAGGAATCCCAGGGAGGAATCCCAGAGGGGAATCCCGAATCCTGGGGGGAATCCCAGGGGGGGAATCCCGGGGGGAATCCCGGGGGGGAATCCCGGGGGGAATCCCAAATCCTGGCGGGAATCCCAGAGGGAATCCCAGAGGGAATCCCAGAGGGAATCCCTGGGGAGGAATCCCAGGGGGGAATCCCAGGGGAATCCAGGGGGAATCTCAGAGGGGGAATCCCAAGGGGGGAATCCCAAGGGGGGAATCCCCAGGGAGGAATCCCGAATCCTGGGGGGAATCCCAGAGGGGAATCCCAGAGGGAATCCCAGGGGAATCCCGCCCCACCAGGCTGGTTCAGGCTCCAGGATGGCTTGCCCGCACAGGTAGTTTCTGTTTCTGTTTCTGTTCTCCCCTCTCGGCGGGGTCCCAGCCTCATTCCCACCCCGGGCTCCTCGGGCAGGTCAAGCTCGGCCGGCTCCCCCTCCTGGAACCCACCCAAGGCAGCAGCGGATGCAGGAATCTGCCGGGAACCACCCGGGGTGGCTTTCCAGGTCCTGGCCCCTCCAGAGAAGAGCATTTAGTGTTCATCCAATCCCTTGATCCATCGAGTGATCCTCAGCCTCATCCAGGGGGGAACATCTCCCTTCCCTTCCCGGGAGCCGGAGCAGGACCATCCCTTTTCCCCTGAAGCCTGGCTGCCTCCAGGGAGGGCTGGAGGGATCATCCAAGGCTTTTCTCCAAGGCTGCTCTGGTTGCCAGTCCTGCCCTTCCTTCCAGGAGAGCTCGTACCGTCCGTGCGCCGCCGGGCCCGGAGCCTCGGGATATCCCACTGCCCGACGGCCCGGCCGGAGGCGCCGCAGCCTCTCCTCCTCCTCCTCCTCCTCCTCCTCCTCGTTCTTCACCACCGTGGCGGGACAGCAGGCATTCTCACGGGGTCACTCTGCATTCCCTTCTCCCCAAAGACAAAGGAACCCCCAAAAAGACGTGGCTCGAGCTTTTCCTCCAAGCCAGCAGGGGATCGGAGTAACAGGAGCACGAGGTGAGCCGGGTCCAGCCCCGAGGTGCCCGGGGGGATCCAGGAGTTTGCTTCCATGGCAGTGGAAAGGGAGGAGAAGCACGAGCTGCTCACCCCCAAGCCGTCAGGCTGGTGGGAATCCATCGGCGTTCCCTTCGGAGCACTCAGCCAACCTCTCCGGATTCAAACAGAAGGGCTCAAACCCCGTAAGATCAAGCCGAGCCGAGACACAGAGAGAGAAAAAAAACCAAACAGAAAAAAAACCCAACCGAAAGAACCCTAAAAATCCTTGGGAACGGAACTCGTTCTGGAAGCCACGAGGACAACGTGCACGGCTGGGGAGGCCTCCCATCTCTTTTTTTGTTTTCTTTTTTCCTTAAATGCCAGGTCTGGAGTCCACCCGAGGTTATTGCTGGCGCCGGCTCCGAGGCCAGCGGGACGCGGGCGGGCGGTCGGTGCCCTGCGCCCCCCCGGGGTCCCCGGGGACAGCCGGCCCCGCTGCTCACAGTGGGTGCAGGGAGCTCACAGTGCCTGGGGCTGGAGGTCACAGTGGGCAGAGCGGAAGGGTCACAGTGCAAATGAGCCCGGGAGCGGCCCCGGCGCGGGGCCGTGCTGTGTCCGTGCCGGCGGAAGGGCGGCCCCGCCTCGATCTCTATCTGCGCTGCTTGAAGCCCTGCGAGCCATCGGGGCCCAGCGGCTGCCGGATCACGTTGTTGGGCTGCCGGCTGTCCTCGGGCTGCGAGATCCGCGGCGGCCTGCGGGGGCACAGGGGCACGGCTGAGCCTGGGGGCACGGCTGGGCACAGGGGACAGGCCTGGGGCTGCGGGGCACGGCTGGGGCTGTGGGGCACGGCTGGGGCTGCGGGGACACAGGGACAGGGCTGCGGGGACACGGGCACGGCTGGGGCTGCGGGAACAGAGCTGGGGACACAGGGGCACGGCTGAGCCTGGGGGCACGGCTGGGGTGGCAGGGACAGGGCTGGGGCTGCGGGGACACAGGGACAGGGACAAAGGGGACAGGGCTGGGGCTGCGGGGCACGGCTGGGGCTGCGGGGCACAGCTGGGGCTGCGGGGACACAGGGGAGCAGGGACACAGGGGAGCAGGGCTGGGGTGGCAGGGGCTGCAGGGACATAGGGAGCAGGGCTGGGGCTGCAGGGACAGAGCTGGGGCTGCAGGGACACAGGGACAGGGGACACAGGGGGCAGGGCTGGGGCTGCAGGGACAGGGCTGGGGTGGCAGGGGCTGCAGGGACATAGGGACAGGGCTGGAGCTGCAGGGACACAGGGGGCAGGGACACAGCTAGGGCTGCAGGGACACAGGGGACAGGGCTGGGGCTGCGGGGACACAGGGGACAGGGACAGAGCTAGGGCTGCAGGGACACAGAGACAGGGGACACAGGGGGCAGGGACAGAGCTAAGGCTGCAGGGACACAGGGACAGGGGACACAGGGGACAGGGGACACAGGGGACAGGGGACACAGCTGGGGCAGGGCTGAGGGAGTGAGGGTTTGCCTTCAGGAAAGCCCTGCAGCACAGCAAGGCTGCTGCATTGTGCTCTGGGATCCCCAGCACAGCTGAGGCTCCTCTCTCCCCCCCAAGGAGCCCACCCTGGCCCAGGGGCCGCCCTCACCTGTCCAGGATGGGCTTCTCCTGCTCCTCCTCGGGGCTGGCGCTGCCCAGGATGCGTTTCCTGGCCTCGGCGTACTCGGCCTCGCGCTGGGCCAGCGATTTGACGGGGAAGGCGGGGCGGCTGGCGGGGTGGGGGCTGCTCAGCACCCCGTTGCTGGTGGGCCGCTTGAGGATGCGGATCTGGGGCGGGGGCCCCGCGGGCAGGCTCTCGTCCTGGATCACGATCGGCACTTTGGGCGGGGATTTGGACTTCCTGCTGCTGGGGAGGGAGGGAGGGAGGGAGGGAGGGAAACAAGGCCTTGGGGCTGGTTTGCCATGGGGGGGTTTGTTTCTGCCTGGAGGGCTGCCTTGGGTTATGGAACCAAAACTGTTCTATTCCATCTGTTGGAAGCAGCTGGGAGATTTTTTTTTTTTTTTATCTCTTATAACTCTGGGGGGAGGGGGGCAGGTGCCAGCTGATAAAGCCAGGTGGGGCATGGTTTCTTATCTCTTTCACCACCTGTCCTCCTTCAGGGGGATATTTTCTGCTGATAAGGGTTATCTCCTGCTAATGGGCCATTGAGGCTCACTAAGGGCAGGACAATTCCATTGTGGGATGCTCCACCCAGTGGGAGGAACCAACCATTCCTACCTGGATAAAAACTGAGATGCAGGAGCACAAGAGATCTGGTTCCACCAGATTCCTGGAGGAAGACTGGACCCTCCTCACCATCCCTGGACCCTTCTCACCACCACTGGGCCCTTCTCACCATCCCTGGAACCTTCTCACCATCCCTGGAACCTTCTCACCATCCCTGGACCCTTCTCACCATCTCACTCTGCCTGGAGTGCTGCCTTAGGTTATGGAACCAAAACTGTTCTATTCCATCTGTTGGAAGCAGCTGGGGAGATTTTTTTTTCCTTTATCTCTTATAACTCTGGGGGGAGGGGGGTGGTGCCTTCTGATAATGGGCCAACTGTTCAAACCAGTGGGGCAGTGTTTGTTATCTCTGTCACCCCTGTCCTCCCTCCAGGGGGACGTTTTCTGTTGATGGGCCATTAAGGCTCATGGGTCATTAAGGATTATCTTCTGCTAATAGGCCATTAAAGGCAGGACACATTCCATTGTGGGATGCTCCACCCAGTGGGAGGAGCCAACCATTCCCACCTGGATAAAAACTGAGACGCAGGAGCACAAGAGATCTGGTTCCACCAGATTCCTGGAGGAAGACTGGGCCCTTCTCACCATCCCTGGGCCCTTCTCACCATCCCTGGGCCCTTCTCACCATCTCTGGACCCCTTCTCACCATCCCTGGGCCCCTTCTCACCATCCCTGGACCCTTCTCACCATCACTGGACCCTTCTCACCATCCCTGGGCCCTTCTTACCATCTCTGGACCCCTTCTCACCATCCCTGGGCCCCTTCTCACCATCCCTGGACCCTTCTCACCATCCCTGAGCTCTTCTCACCATCCCTGAGCCCTTCTCACCACCCCTGAGCTCTTCTCACCATCTCACTCTGCCTGAAGTGCTGCCTTGGGTTATAGAAGCAAAACTGTTCTATTCCATCTGTTGGGAGCAGCTGGGGAGATTTTTTTTTCCTTTATCTCTTATAACTCTGGGGGGAGGGTGGCAGGTGCCTTCTGATAAGGGGCCAGCTGATAAAGCCAGGTGGGGCAGTGTTTGTTATCTCTGTCACCACCTGTCCTCCCTTCAGGGGGATGTTTTCTGCTGATGAGCCATTAAGGCTCATGGGTCATTAAGGATTATCTTCTGCTAATGGGCCATTAAGGGTTATCTTCTGCTAATGGGCCATTAAAGCTCATGGGCCATGAAGGGTCATGGGTCATTATGGCTAATCTGCTAGTGGCCCATTAAGGATTATCTTCTGGTAATGGGTCATTAAGGCTCACTAAGGGCAGGACACATTCCATTGTGGGATGCTCCACCCAGTGGGAGGAGCCAACCATTCCCACCTGGATAAAAACTGAGATGCAGGAGCACAAGAGATCTGGTTCCACCCAATTCTTGGAGGAAGACTGGACCCTTCTCACCATCCCTGGACCCTTCTCACCACCCCTGGGCCCCTTCTCACCATCCCTGGGCCAGTTCTCACCATCCCTGGGCCCTTCTCACCATCACTGGGCCCTCCTCACCATCCCTGGGCCCTTCTCACCATCCCTGGACCCCTCCTCACCATCCCTGGGCCCTTCTCACCACCCCTGCGCTCTTCTCACCATCACCTGACCCTTCTCACCATCTCACTCTGCCTGAAGTGCTGCCTTGGGTTATAGAACCAAAACTGTTCTATTCCATCTGTTGGAAGCTGCTGGGGAGATTTTTTTTTTCCTTTATCTCTTATAACCCTGGGGGGAGGGGGGCAGGTGCCTTCTGATAAGGTGCCAACTGATAAAGCCAGGTGGGGCAGTGTTTGTTATCTCTGTCACCACCTGTCCTCCCTTCAGGGGGATGTTTTCTGCTAATGGGCCATTAAGGCTCACTAAGGGCAGGACACATTCCATTGTGAGATGCTCCACCCAGTGGGAGGAGGCAACCATTCCCACCTGGATAAAAACTGAGACACAGGAGCACAAGAGATCTGGTTCCACCAGATTCCTGGAGGAAGACTGGACCCTTCTCACCATCCCTGGGCCCTTCTCACCATCCCTGGACCTCTCTCACCATCCCTGGGCCCTTCTCACCACCCCTGAGCCCTTCTCACCACCCCTGAGCCCTTCTCACCATCTCACTCTGCCTGGAGTGCTGCCTTGGGTTATGGAACCAAAACTGTTCTATTCCATCTGTTGGAAGCAGCTGGGGAGATTTTTTTTTTCCTTTATCTCTTATAACTCTGGGGGGAGGGGGACAGGTGCCTTCTGATAAGGGGCCAGCTGATAAAACCAGGTGGGGCATGGTTTCTTATCTCTGTCACCACCTGTCCTCCCTCCAGGGGGATGTTTTCTGCTGATGAGCTATTAAGGCTCATGGGTCATTAGGGATTATCTTCTGCTAATGGGTCGTTAAGGGCAGGACACATTCCATTGTGGGATGCTCCAGCCAGTGGGAGGAGCCAACCATTCCCACCTTGATAAAAACTGAGATGCAGGAGCACAAGAGATCTGGTTCCACCCGATTCCTGGAGGAAGACTGGACCCTTCTCACCATCCCCGGGCCCTTCTCACCATCCCTGGACCCTTCTCACCATCCCTGGACCCTTCTCACCATCCCTGGACCCCTTCTCACCATCCCTGGACCCTTCTCACCATCCCTGGACCCTTCTCACCATCCCTGGACCCTTCTCCCCATCCCCGGGCCCTTCTCACCATCCCTGGACCCTTCTCACCATCCCTGGACCCTTCTCACCATCCCTGGACCCCTTCTCACCATCCCTGGACCCTTCTCACCATCCCTGGACCCTTCTCACCATCCCTGGGCCCTTCTCACCATCCCTGGACCCTTCTCACCATCCCTGGGCCCTTCTCACCATCCCTAGGCCCTTCTCACCACCCCTGGACCCTTTTCTCTCAGGATCATCTCTGCTCCACCAGAACCACCTCTGCCACTCCAGGAGGACTCACTGTGGGCTGCTCCCAGCACCCTGACCAACAGGGTGTCAGCTCGTATTATTCCATTTATTTTACCTTTTTTTTTTCTCTCTCTCTTCTCTTATTAAATTGTATCTCTGGCTGGGAGTCTCACTGGTTTGGCTTTCCAACCAGCACAGGTCTCTCTGGGTTTTTGCTGTTCTCCTCTGCTCCCTTTAAGGAGTGTGCTAAAGCCTTGGTTTTAGCCTTCAGTGCTTTGGAGTCAGACACGATTTTATATAAATAACCTTTCTGTTACTGTAAAATCCAGCCACGTTTGCATTCTCCTCATAAGGAGGAGACTGCTGATGGACTGTTGGCTTGTCCAGCGTGGACGCTGTTCAAGATGACAGTGAGGTCAGAAGGCTGGAATGACTTCAGTGTTTATTACCTTTGATATTCTATATAAAATATAGAATATAAATTTTATATATATACACATATACATACATACATACATATATATATAAAAAGAATTTTTTCCTTTTATACTACTTTCCAAGGGCTGGAAGGAAGACAAACTTCTTCAACTACATTGGTCAAACCAGAGGGACATCAAGGAGAAGTCCCTCCTAGGGAAAGGGATGCAAACACAGGTCACAGCCAGGAAAACGTGGCTCTGGTTGGCAGAACCATCTGGGAAAGAGTTTCAGAGAAACCCAAACATCACAGCACCAACCAGGGCCACACAGGGTGCTTGGGGACAAGGATTTTGTTCCTACCATCCACGGTCGCTGCTGGAATTCAATAAATGTTGGATCTGTAAATAAACCCTGCTCTTTCCTGCCTGGGAAATGTGTCCTGTGCCACACTGGTGTGTGAGTTCCTCGTGCTCAGAGGGTGTCCCTGTGATTAAGAGCAGCCTGGGATAATTACAGACCTCGTTACAGTTGTTAAGTCTAAACTGGAGCAGTGGATTAGCTCAGAAGGAGATGGAACATCAGCCCCTGCTGTGTCTGACACCATTAAACTCCTCTGAAGGGAAGGGAACAGACACTGGGTAAGGTTTTAAGGTTTTAGCATTTCTACTCGAAGATGCTGGCATAAGCACCTTGATTTCATTCCCTGCAAGGATTTCCAGGGATTTCCTCTCACCAGGACACCCAGCCCTGCCACTGCCCTCCTCAGAGCCAGCTCCAGCTCGCCACCTGAATGTTTGATGGTCCCTCTTCTGCCTGCAGCTCCCAGGGGATCAATCTCATCACTCCCTAATAACCAAAGGGCAAAAGAACCCCAAGAACAAAGGACTTGTCAGCAGTGATTAAAAACGCTCCTGGTAGGAGAAAATAACACAGCAGAGCCAAGGGAAGCAGGAAAAGGAATTCTCCCTGATGCAAGACACAGCCAGGCAATGCAGAGCCAGGAGCTGGGATTCCCTAAACCTCACCTCCAACCCAGGGATTCCCTAAACCTCACCTCCAACCCAGGGACTCCCTAAATCCCAACTCCAACCAGGGATTCCCTAAATCCCAACTCCAACCAGGGATTCCCTAAACCTCACCTCCAACCCAGGGATTCCCTAAATCCCAACCCAACCAGGGGTTCCCTAAATCCCAACTCCAACCCAGGGGTTCCCTAAATCTCATCTCCAACCCAGGGATTCCCTAAATCTCATCTCCAACCAGGGATTCCCTAAATCCCAACTCCAACCCAGGGATTCCCTAATTCCCAACTCCAACCCAGGGATTCCCTCAATCCCAACTCCAACCAGGGATTCCCTAAATCCCAACTCCAACCAGGGATTCCCTAAATCCCAACTCCAACCCAGGGATTCCCTAAATCCCAACCCCAACCCAGGGACTCCCTAAATCCCAACCCCAACCAGGGGTTCCCTAAATCCCAACCCCAACCCAGAGATTCCCTCAATCTCATCTCCAACCCAGGGATTCCCTCAATCCCAACTCCAACCAGGGATTCCCTAAATCCCAACTCCAACCAGGGATTCCCTAAATCCCAACTCCAACCAGGGATTCCCTAAATCCCAACTCCAACCAGGCATTCCCTAAATCTCATCTCCAACCCAGGGATTCCCTAAATCCCAACCCCACCCCAGGGATTCCATCATTCTCATCTCCAACCCAGGGATTCCCTAATCCTCATCTCCAACCCAGCGCTCCCTGCTCAGTCTGAAGCTGTTTCCCCACTGTTCCCACTCCCCAGGCCTCCAGGCTGTCCAAGGGCACTTCAGGAAAATCCGGATTTTACCTCTCCTTCTGTGTGATCTTCAGCTTCTTCTCCAACCGTCTGTCTATCTCCTTGAAAAGAGGGAGAGAAAAGTGAAACCACTGAGTTTTTTAGGAAATGCAGACCCATCTC